>JAODAL010044477.1:0-32846 GCA_025379985.1 Phyllomedusa bahiana | reverse complement strand
ATGGGAACTATTTTTTAGTACGTGCGTGTGGGTTTGGGTGATCTTTTCCTTCTGGCTTTTTGAGCCCTTATTACTCTCTTTGTTAGTACTTTGTGTCTACACTGCCACATCATTGCATACAGCTTATTACAGGACTTCATCAGTGTAGTTTTATAACTTTATCCTTTGATAATTTGGTATGCTTTGACACTGGCACATTATTTATCAGTTGTGTATTAACTTATATAGATTTGCTGAATTATGACTTTCTAGGACTATATGTTTTAATATTTTACTTTGGAATATTATCTAAGCCATCTTTAAGGTGTTTGTGTCACTTTAGAGGTACTCTACTACTGAGAGATTACATGCGCTCCATTTCTATTATTTATTCAACCTTTGGGATGCTTTTTGTCTATTTCCCTAGGACTAGCAGCTGTGTTTGGCCATGTTGCATTTTAAATGTTTTTAGTATTATTTTTTGTGTCTGATTCCCATAAAGTTTGCCATATTTTCTTATTTGGTTGTTTTGTTTAAAGCTTCATTCATTGATGATTACACACTGCATTTTTTTTAACCAGTTACCATCCCATAATATGTCACAGTTAGTGAGGCGATTGTTTTCAACAACGTTGATTCGATAGTCGAATGGGCAATTATCATGACGAAAACCCGTTAGCGATAACGATATCGCCGATGACCATTAAAGTCTATAGAGAGGAAACAACCCCTTTATTCTTACAGCCAAACGGCTGGAGAACTAAATTTAAAACTTTCAAAACGTAAACGGATAGTGCTACATCTTAGCAAGATAATTGGCAAAAAAGAGTCACAGAAAAAAACTCACAGACTATTTACTCCCCCTGTCCTGTACCACAGAAATGACCCTTAAACCTGATGACCCACAAAATTAAAAAGTGCAAGAAGGAGTTTTAATTGAAACCCCCCATTTAAGTTGAACGGGATTTTGACTATCCCTGTCCGGAAAACGCAGCATGCCCAAAAACCTGTAAAAACAGCTATTTAAGTTATACGGATAAGAAAAGGAGGGTTTGCCCCAATAAAATAATTTGGTTTTTAAAAAAATTTCTGTATCCAAATGAAGACAAGGTGGCTCTTTGAACAAAAGCTGGGTGCACCAAATAAAAAACAGCTATTTAAAATTTATACAAAAAGAAAATTGGGTTTTGCACCAATAAATACACCTGCATTTTACTAGAAAATTTCTGTTCCTAATTAAGTAAAAGGTGGCTTTTTTGAAAAAAACTGGGCTCGCCAAAGTGAAAAACACTATTTAAAAATTTAAAGGAATAAAAAAAGGGGGGGTTTTGCACCAAGAAAACACCTGCAGTTATTTGAAAATTTCTGTATCCTAATGTTTGCGGGGTTTCTCTTTGAACAAAAACTGGGCGCGCCAAAGTGAAAAAAGCTTTTAAAAGTTAAGGATAAAAAAGGGTTTTTTGCAAAAATGAAATACACCTCATTATAGAAAAATTTTGTACCAAAGAAGTACAAGGTTGCTCTTTGAACAAAATGGGCTGCCCAAAGTGAAAAAAATTTTTAAAAATTTTAAAAACAAAAGGGAAAAGGGGGGGGTTTTTCACAATGAAACACCACATTTACTGAAAATTTCGTATCCTATGTAAGACAAGGGGGTCCTTTGAAAAAAAACTGGCGGGCCCAAAGTAAAAAAACAGCAATTTAAATTTTTTTAAACGGATAAGAAAAAGGGGGTTTTGCCCCAATGAAATAAAACCCATTCTGAAAATTTTGTATCCAAATGTAAGTACAAGGTGGTTTTGAAAAAAAATGGCTGCGCAAGTAAAAAACAGCTATTAAAAAGTTAAAGGATAAAAAAAGGGGGGTTTTGCACCAAGAAATACACCTGCGTTACTGAAAATTTCTGACCTAAGTAAGTACAAGGGGCCTTTGAACAAAAGGGGTCCCAAAGTAAAACATATTTAAAATTTTATACGGATAAAAAAGTTGGGTTTTTCCCCAAAGAAAAAACCTAGTTACTGAAAATTTCGATCAATGTAATAAAAGGGCCCTTTTTTGAACAAAACGGGCCCGCCAAAGTAAAAAACACTTTTTAAAAATTAAGGGATAAAAAAAGTGGTTTTGCCCCAATAAATACACCCATTATTTTAAAATTTCTGTATCCAATTAAGTACAAGGGGGCTTTTGAAAAAAACGGGGCTGCCCAAAGAAAAAAAACACTATTAAAATTAAGGATAAAAAAGGGGGTTTTGCCCCAATGAAATAACCGCATTATTTGAAAATTCTGAAACCAATGTAAGTACAAGTGCTTTTAAAAAAAAGGGCGCCCCAAAGTGAAAACAGTATTAAAAAAGTTTAAAAGGAAAATAAAAATTGGTTTTCACAATGAAATACACCTAAATTACTAAAAAATTTCGTATCCTATAAATTACAAGGTGGCTTTTGAACCAAAACGGGTTTGGCCAAAGTGAAAAAACAGCTATTTAAAATTTTTATTTGGATAAGAAAAAGGGGTTTTTTGCCCCAATGAAATAAAACCCATTACTAAAAATTTTTGATCCAATTTAACAAGGTGGCTCTTTAACAAAATGGCTGCCCAAAAGTGAAAAACACTATTTAAAAAAGTTATAGGGAAAAGAAAGGGGGGTTTTCACCAAGAAATACACCTGCATTTATAGAAAATTTCTTACCCTAATGAAAGTCAAGGGGGCTCTTTGAACAAATGGGCTGCCCAAAGTAAAAAGCATTTTTTAAAATTAGAAAAAAAAAGGGTTTTTGCCCAATGTAAATACACCCTTCTTAAAATTTCCTGTTCCCCTAAAGAAGTAAAAGGTGGCTTTAAAACAAACTCTAAACCAAATAAAAAAAGTTTAAAAGAATGTGATAAGAAAAGGTGGGGTTTTGACCAAGAAAACCCCGAGACTAGACATCCTGCTCTAGTAAGAGACACGAAATATGATGATGAACAGGAAACGCTGTTTTTGCAAAAAGAGGTCATGAACTTTTTCCCGCCCAAAAAACCATACACTTCACAGTCATAAGTCGACACCCAGTCACCCTGCCTGTGCTCTAAGCGATTGCTGGCCCCCAAAATTTACAGGAAGCGCCGAAAATGGGCGATAGAAAGATTACTGCGATTCTCACCCTTAAAAATCCGGAATCGGGTATTTCCGATTAACCCAAAAAACTGCCCCTTTAAACTTTGTCATTAAATCGCTCATGCCTAGTCACAGTGGAAAGGTTTGCGGGGGGAATTGGTAATAGCACCACTACATTTAAACCCGGTCTCTATTTTAGTTTAACCCTTTAACTTAATTTAAAGTCCGTGCAGCAGTTCCACAGATTTTTCTCCGAAAAGGGTTTCTAAAGACCGCCGGTCTTTTTTCTAAAAAATAGAAATTTTCATTCTTCCGCCCAGTTTTTTAAAGAATATAAATTTCTAGCAAAGGGGGAGGGGTTTTCTTGCTAAAGTGGAGAAAAGCATCCCACTCGGTTTTTGTGCCGGCCGCAAAACAAAAAACTATTACTCGGGCCCCAATAAACCACCGGTATTTGTTTTTTGCCGTGGGGACGGGCCCTATGATTGATCAGCCAGTGCTGACAGACCAATAACCACTACAAATAGTGTCAAACATAATTTATTTCAATATATTCCACCTTGTAAAGCTCTAAAGGCTAGTAGGAGTCATTCAGAATTGGAGAAAATACCACTTTTCTGCTATTTTTGCAGTTTTTAGTGTGCCAGATCGCATATGATCTCCTACACATCACCTAACTTTGTTATGAGCCCCCAAACACAGATCAGTAATAAGTCTTCAGGCCAGATTGTTCTTGTTTTTTGTGCTGTTTTCTATACTAAATCGATGGTGACCCCCTACATATAATTTCTTAGCTCTGATTCATTTCCTTCTTTCATGCCACACTTTTAAAAAAAATGATCCTCATCACTGATCCATAACATTCATGCCTAAATGTTTTTGGTGCTATTTATTTTTTGCAGTTGCCAGATTGCCTTTAATTCCCACCATACCCCTCCCTAATCCCATCCACTTCTTTGTGTCAGCCCATGTTTTGATCAGTGATCCCCAAATCATTCATCAGATCTAAGGTCACTTTGTTATTATTAACCAAGGTTTTTTTTTCCTTTTTTGTTATATTTTTATGTGTATCTAGTGCATTATAGTTTGGCTAGTTAAAAAAAAAAAAAAAACATTAAGCAAACATTGTAAACGTTTTACACTAATTAGTACTTAAATGAAACACCTATCCAATTTAATGGGCTATATAAACCATATACTGAGAACCCCAAAATGTAACATTACGCCTACAACAAAGGAAATCTCAAAAATGTAAAATTTAAAATTCATATACTTTATTAAACATACATGATATAAAATTAGTATAAAAGAAAATAAAACTACAAAAAGCTATATACAAAGCTCTCAACCCTCAAGTCTCAGAAAATCAACATGAAAAGGTTCCCCCATAAAAACATATCATAAATAAACAGTACAATACCAAAATCTAATTTTTAATAAAATTCCGACCGAAGATAAAAGGACTGCAATACAAACGCCTACTATAGGGTTGATGGGAGAGCAGATGCGTTTCATCCGGGGGTAAAGATGGAACATAGTCACCTGGTTTATAAACACCTAACCACTCCTCCAATTATAAAATACACAAACAAATGCTTCCCATAAAACATACCACAACCCAACAAAGAACACTACCTTCAACGCCTGTATTTAAGCCCAAAACGCATCCCGGGGGAAAAAGAAATAGACCCGCCCAGAAAAAGCGAAACACCCTGCGCCAAAAAAACCACCTGCGTGGAAAACCCTATAAACCACACAAACAAGACTCCGCAAGTAATTATACTTTAAATTACCCGTAAAGAGCAATGTGATCAGCCACCCAAATTCAAAGACATTTTTTCTTTTATAGAAAACTATTAATCCCATCTTTACAGCCGTTTATAATTATATTGCTTTATGTTTTTCTTCTTTGCCTTCCAAGAGCCAAAACTTTTTTCTATTTTTCCATCTACATAGACAAAAAAGGCTTTTTATTTGCAGGACAAGATGTAAATTTAAGGGGTCATTAACCATATCATAGAATATACTGGTAAAAAGCGAGAAAAAAATGTGGAGTGAAATGAGAAAATAACGTACTTGCTCCATATTTGTGAGGGTTTTGCTTTGACAGCATTCACTCCCCCCTAAACCCCAAAGATGTGTTATCGTATTCTTCAGGTTGTACCAAATATTAAGGGTTTTTATATGTTTTTTGTATGCAAAAAATCAAAATTCTCTATTTTTTAAAATAAGCTGAGTGCCTTTTTTTTAGCCAATAATTTTTTTTTTTTTTCCACCTATGGATGTAAGTAAGGATGCATTTTTTGTGGGCTAAGTTGTACTTTGTGTTGGTATCATTTTGGGTTAGATGCGACTTTAATCACTTCTAATTGCAATTTTTAAGGGACTGGAAATGTCTACAAAAATGCAATTTTGGAATTTAGAATTTTTTTTCTTCTACAGTGTTCAGAGTATGGTGTGAATGAAATTATATTTTAATATATCTCACTTTTATGGACGCACTGCTACCAATTATGTGTAACTTTTTTCTTTTTCTTGCAAAATGGCAAAAAGGGAGATGATTTACACTTTTAATATTTTTTATTTATTTTTATACTTGGAAAAAATTTTTTTTTGCATATATTGTAGGTCCCCCTTGGTACATTTCCTACTGTTAGGTGTGTGCCGCTGTATTTTGCCTGACACCAACGTCCTCCCCCCCCCTTTTCGTACCCCCGGGGGGCTATGTGGGCTCGACAGGACTAAAGCCTTCCTACTTGTCAATATTACGACCTGTTTGAAGTCTGTATTTTATTAACAGATGTAGGATTGGGTAAAATGATTGACAAACAAAAATGTACTTAGAATACACATAGGCTGTTTTAACAAACAAAAAAAAAATTACAAGGTGAAATACAGAAACTTTACAGGTGGACAAATGCTTAGGGCAATCTAAAAACACACAGTATAAACTTCATAACTACATAAACAATTCAAAAATGTACAGCAGTGCTTTTGAACAAAAAAAATAAAAACTAACATTTCCCCAACCGAACAGCTTACCCAAATTGCTTCAACAAAAGCAGAGATGAGATGGCTGATTTTTTGGCAAACATGGGTGAAAAAGGATTTCTTCTACCCATAAAGCAAAGAACTTCCTCTTTAACAGGAAACATAAACATTTTTGAAACCTTACAAACAAAGCCACAAGGTGGCACCAAAGCATTAAATTTTTTAACTAAAGCCCAAAAGTAATCCTATTAAATTCCATATTGAATTTCAAGACAAAAATAAAAATTTCTAGGCAGCACACAAACCTTTTAGTACGGGTAATGGAATCCCGTAAAAAAAACTTACTGGCACCACGGCATACCGATACGTTCTGTGTCGGTAAGGTGTTGAAAGCTTAAAAAAATATAAAAACTTTAAAAAAAAAAGTTGGTTAGATTAGAAAAGTTTTTTTTCTTTACTGTAGTTTGGTCTATTTATCTACTGCTATTTATTACTACAAGCTATCTATGATACCTATATCATTTTTCAGTCTTAAAAGGGTTTTTTTAAAAGGGTGTTTCAAGGCCTCCCTAAAAATTCCGTTTTGGCTGTGGGTGGTTCTATAGCAGTGATTGGCATATCATCTCTGATATTCCTAGCTGAGCCTTTTAGAAAGATTTTGGGAATTTTTTTTTTTTTACTTTTTGGTTAGATGTTTAAAGCTAATAAGTAAAATGGGAACCCTTTAAGGCACAATGGTGTTTAGAGTTATTTTTCGTGCAATACACATAAATCTACATAAATACATCTAAAACATTTCTATAGTACAAACTAAAATTAATTGTACTATTTCTTTAAAACTGAAGCAAAATTTGTATACATCTTTTTTTAAATAAATTTCTTAAACAAATATATACGAACATAAAATTTTTGAAATTTTTTTTTAAATTTAAATAAAAGAGACCCCCCTTAAATTTAGAATGCACATGTCCAACTGTTCAGTGCTTCAGCACTTTTTGCACAACGTGCAGATCTCATTGTTCAATGTTGGACTCTCACTACATCTAAAAGTCCACTAAGGTTGAAACCTTTTTTAAATTGAAAGCTGCTTTTTGTGCCCCTTTTTTTTTTTTTACTTTTTATGTAATGAATACAAATGACAAGTTTTAATGTATTACCGAGTGCTGGAAACCTTCTACTACTACTTTTAAAAAATACCCCTTCAGGGGGTGTTTTTTTCCCTGAACCGACACCAAAGGGTAAAAAAAAGATGCCCGGAGGGTTTTAGGTAAGTGGCCATTTTTCCATATACTTTGAACATAAAAAAATACTGCAAAAATAACTGGTTTGTAAATTTTAAAAAAAAAAAAAAAGATTCATTTCCTTTAAAAGGGCATGCCACCCAAAACACCCCCTATGCAGTAGTTTAAATTTAAATATCCAATTCCCAAAAATATTTAAAAACAAATTTCATTTAAACCCTCCAAAAACAAGCAAAAAAAAAAGGGCCCCAAGGGTCCATGGTCTGGGCATGAGTATCGCATAAACAGTCATTAAAGGGGTTTTTTCTCACTACATTGATTCATTTACCCCGAGTCCTGTTTTCTTGTTTTTTTTGAAATTTCCCCGGGGGTGTTTTCCGGGCCCTTTTACTAAGCTGGCATAGAACTAGGTCGTAGCAAGCAACCATTGCTACCGCCTATCAGGAGAGATTGAACGGGTCTGTAGTTAGTGCCCTGAGGAGCTGATGCACCAAAATAAAAGGGGGGTTTCTAGGAATAGGTAGGATACTGGTAATGGACAAAAACAAAGTGACTTGTTTTTGCAAGATCTTTAACATAAAAAGCAATCCTTGTTGTGAGACCACCCCTTTAAAATGTTCAAAGATGTAGAACCGACTCACCAGTTCTATCTCTGTTTTAATAATATACAATCCAACAGTATGTATGAAAGTGTCTGACAGTACTTTCTAAATAAGACCTGTTGTACATCAAAAGTAGTCTCAGCCATGCCACTTTCAAACTGGTATGGAATTGTATAAAAGTTATGCGCATTGTTGGAGCATTGTACAACTCTTGCATGACCCCCACCCCCTTATTGTTTGGCATGCCCCCCATGTCTGGCACAGATTGAGCCAAGTTTTGGCATACAACGGTTTATACACCCTTAGAACAGGGTTATGACAGTTACAAATACTAGGATTACTATGCCTTTAAAAATTTTTGGCAGCACTATCCCTGAGTCTGTCTTTGGAAATTTCTTATTTTTGAAAAACGTTAGTTAAGACAACCTGTGATGTATTTTAAAAAACCCCCAGAAAAGACATTTTTTGTGTGTAACACAGGGGAAAAGTTTAAAGTACCGTATATACTCGAGTAAAGCCGAGTTTTTCGAAAAAAATGTGCTGAAAAATCCCCCCCCGGCTTATATGAGTTACTGTCGGCCCCTGGGCGCTGCAATGGGCCCCCGTGCCGACAGGAACGCTTCGATATGCGACCCTCCTGGGGCGCATATAACTGAAGGCCGAGTCAGCTGACAGCGTCCAGGCTCTGCGATGGCCCGTCGCTGTCCTCCGGAGCGCATGCAGGTGAATAGGTAGCACTGCGGGGCAGAGAGCGAGCGAGTTTCCGGCATAGGCAGCGTGTGTCATCACGCTGCGTGCGCGGCCTGATGACATCACCCCCCCTGTGCTGAGAAGCCGGGGGCGTGCGGGAGGCGGGGCGGCGAGGAGCAGAGCAGCGGGGGCCCCCCCCCCCGGTGTTTTTTTTTTTTTTTAAAAAAATTCCCTATACCCTCCCTGGGGGACCTTATACTGCCTTAGCCTTCTGGAGGACTTCCCCCTGCCTATGGCCCCCTAGGGGGCCTAACCTGTCTATACCCTGCGTGGGGGACCTATCCCTCCCTATACCCTCCCTGGGGGGACCTATTACCTGCCTATAACGCCCTTTTACCTGCCTGGGGGGACCATCCCTGCCTATCCCTCCCTAGGGTGACCTATACCATCCCTTAGGCCGGGGGCCCCCCCTTTTTTTTTTTTTTTTTTTTTTTTTTTTTTTTTTTTTTTCCCCCCCTTTTTTTTTTTTTTTTCTTTTTTTTCCCTTTATTTTTTGGTATTAATTTTATTTTTAAAAATTTTACCAGTAGTCTGCTTTTTCACCCCCGGCTTTCTGAGTCAATAAGCTTTCCCCGGTTTTTGTGGCAAAAAGTAGGGGCCTGGCTTATCTCGGGGGGGCTTATACTCGGTATATACGGTAATCATTCAAGAGTATCACAATAGAAACTTGTGGATCTTGCATCAAGTCTGGATCATCCTTGGGTGTGCAATTGCCCCAGATTTCTGAAGGTGCCTCCTTCACCATGTACAAGGCATGTCTCGCCAAGTACAACCATGTAATTTTTTTTTTTTCTTAATCATTATTTTGTAGGAGATGGGGAAATTCTAAAAATTCGTATTTCGGTCACTTCGCCGAATTTTAACGACAAAAAATAAATTCGGTCTGAATTACTTCGGCACAATATCGCGTTAAAAAGCAGCTATGTCCAGGTGCTCCAAGAAGCCCTGCAGGGGTGCTGTAGAACGTTTTGTGCCATGCTTACATCTGCAGAGGGAGTTGGTATGGTCTTCATTACAATGTTGTGTTTTAGTTCTGACACGCAGATGGCTGCCGCCGCTCTTAGAATGCTTCACTATAAAATTCCCTGGGCACTATGAGGGCAAAAAAACTGACCAAAAAAACTCAAGGGGAATGTAGCTGATTAAAGTATGCCAGGAAAGATGGAAAAAACAAGCTGAGAGGCTCAGGTGGCAATATTAGTGACAAGTGTGGAGGTGACGTCGGCGCACAGCAGCATGAGGTCAGGCAGAGTGGCACACAATGACATTCTGGAGGTGGCAAAAACACGAGGATAGCCACAGAGTGGCACAATGACTGAGAGGGACCGGTCACGGCGGCAGCTGTATGAGGTCAAGCCAGTGGCACAATGACATTCTGGAGGGGTAAAACAGTCATTAGGCACAGAGGGCACCAATGATACTGTGTGGAGGTCAGACAGCAGCAAGCATGAGATAAGGGGTGGCACAATGGACATTGGGAGGCGGGGGGGGGGGGGGGTGGGGGGGGGGGGGGGGGGGGGGGGGGGAGGGGGCCGGGGGGGGGGGGGGCCGGGGGGGGGTGGGGGGACAGCAAAACAGTATTAGGCCCAGGAGTGCACCAATGCACAGTGTGGAGGTACGGCGGCCAGCAGTTGATATAGGCTGGTGGCACAATGACATTCTGGAGGCGGCAAAACAGTATTAGCACAGGTGGCACATCACACAGTTGTGGAGGTGTCACGGCTGAGCAGCAGTATGAGGTTCAGGCGAGGTGGCACTATTGACATTCTGGAGGCGGGCCAACACAGTATTAGGGCCAAGAGTGGCACAATGATACAGAGTGGAGGTACGACGCAGCAGCATGAGATCAGGCAGTGGCCACACTGACATTCTGGGAGGCGGCAAAACAGGTATTAGGCCCACAGAGTGGCTCAATCACACAGTGTGGAGGTCACGGCGGGGAAAGCAGTATGAGTTCAGGCAGTGGCACAATGAAATTCTGGAGGGGCACAAAAACAGCTATTAGGCCACAGGTGGCACAATCCTACAGTGTTGGAGGTCACTGGCGGCAGCAGTATGAGGTCTAGGCAGTGGCACAATGGACATTATGGAGGCGGCACAACACAGTATTAGCCACAGAGTGGCAAATCCCACAGTGTGGAGGTCAAGGCGGCAGCAGTATGAGATTCAGGCAGTGGCACAATGCATTTTGGAGTCGGCAACAAAGTTTTAGGCACAGAGTGGCACAATTCCACACAGTGTGGAGGTCATGGGCGGCAGCCGTTGAGATCAGGCAGTGGGCACAATGACAATTCTGGAGGTGGCAAAAAACAGTATTAGGCCACATAGTGGACAAACACACGTGTGGAGGTCACGGCGGCAGCAGTTATGAGGTCAGGCAGTGGCACAATGAATTCTGGACGGCGGGCAAAACTGTATTAGGCCACAGTGTGGCACAATTCAAGTGTGGAGGGTTCACGACATGAGCAGCATGAGAATCAGGAAGTGGCACCAGGACATTCTGGAGGTGGCAAAACAGCAGGAAACCCTGAGTGGCAATACACTAGTGTGGAGGTCACGGCGGGGCGCAGCATGAGGTCAGGCGAGTGGCACACAAATGACACGTGTGGAGGATCATGGCAGCAAGCCACAGCAGCCGCATGAGGTCAGACAGTGCACAATGCACAGTGGGGATGTCCGGCCACCTGCATCAGCAGCAGCAGATGAGGTCATAGAGTGGCACAATGACAGAGTGTTGAGGTGGGTGGCATTACCTGTTCACTGGTTAAAGTTGGTGGTAGGCAGATGGGAGAAACTGTCAGCGATGTGTGGCAATCAGGGAGGTGGCGGATCAGAAATAGTGGCTGAGGCAGGTAGTTTGAACCAGACTGACGCATAAGGCATTAGTGTGTGGAAATCCTTGCCGATCCACGCTGATTCATCTTGACAAAGGTCAGTCTGTTCCACTTTCTCCCGTGGGTCAAGGGGTTCTCTTGGGGTTTAACGATGGCCCCCACCCCGACTGAAAACCCGCTTGAAGCACATATTGGCCGGGCAGGACAGCTTCTCACTGCAAAAACTGGCAAGTTGTGGCCACACATCCGTGTGGCTGCCTGTAGTTCAGCGGGATTTCTAACTAGGTGGCAGAGTGTGTCCAAGTAGGCACAATCTGTTGGTTTCAGGGACTCCTACAGGTCTGCTGCGATGCTGACGACTGCCTCCTACTAGGCGGGTGAAGGAAGCTGCTCTTCAGTGACTCCAGATTTAGGTACTATGTGGAGTGGTATGCTTTTTTCCTACCCCCCACCTTCCCCAGCAGCCGCGGCAAGTAGTACGTGAGCGGTGGGAGGAGGTACCCCGGTCAGACCTGTTCATGAGGAGGGACGATGCCGCACATAGGCAGCAGCAACTGATTACGGAGGATTTCCCCAATAGTATTTGAGTTGACTTCCCTCTCAATTGCTGGGAAAAAGGCTCCCATTTTGGACCGGTTAGGAGGGTTCTTAATAGGGTGGAGAAGCAGAAGTATCCTCTGCGGATGCTGACTATTCGGCTGTCATAGCCAGGCAAATAAGCTGCTGGGGCCATCTGCACAAGTGGATCTCCGAGGGGCTCCTGCCTCCATTTCCACTGTATAACTGCCACGGAGCTTGGGGGTCATCTGCCTTTGTCTTCCTCATATCCATCCAACCTCCTCCAGCTGCTCTGCTACTCTTCTCTTGTACCTGAGGTTGAAATTCCATCATTTCACCATGACAATGCTTCTGCTCCAAATGTCCTCCTCCTCATCCTCATTTCAGTCCCCACCGGATCATGTGGCCACAGATGTAGTCGCATGTCTCCATCCCCTGCCCCAGACGATTTTTTCGCATTCTGTTCGTAGGACTATGAAGCAGTGGAATGATGTTATTCATCCTAGTCTGGCGATGACAATTATCGTCGCCTCCTCGATTATGGCCTCTCAACACTCGGCAGGTGTTCCGGCATGAGCTGCCATGGCTGACATAAGTTACACAGGATGGGAGGTACTTCTGTCTGCCTGGATCATCAAAAAATCATTAATGGCCTTTTCTCTGTTCATACAGTCGGTCCAACATGTGCTGCGGGAATTCCAGGGGATCGGGTGGTTAGGGTGGAAACATGGCCATATCAGAGTGTGTTGGGGGAGGCCGTTCTGCCGTGATACTCGGGAGGGGTGTTCCTGGCTTTGATACGAATGGATGAAGTTTGCATGCCACAGTTTCCGGCCATTTTCAGAATTATCTGAAAATCGGTTGGAAAAATACTTCAGGAACCTTTTCACAACCAGGTTGTACAACGTGCGCTATGCAGGGCGCATGGACCATCCCTCCTCGGTGCAGCGCGAACACCATGTTCCTCCCATTGTCCGTCACCATGGTTCGATTTGCAGTTGGCGTGGAGAAGCCACAATCCGATTTCTTGCTGCATGACGCGCAGCAGTTCTCCCTGTGTGACTTCGTTCGCCGAGGAAGCCAGTGTTGTAAGACTGCGTGACACCGCTGTTGCCTACACATGTGGTTACTGAGGAGCAGTACTTGTGGAGGGCTGAGATGGTGGTGGTGGTTGGAGGAAGAGGAGGTGGACATTGGCGCAGGTGCAGCAGGTTTGACAACGTGGAGGAGAAAGCGGCGTTCCTGTCCAAGTTGTTGGTGTGCCTGCGCTGCAAGCATTCACCCTAGTAGGCCGTATAAAGGAACTTGTATTGGACCTGACCGTAGTTACAGCTCCAGTCAGTCCGCGCTTGCCTTGTCCTTGGAACAAACGATAAGCTTCAAGGACTGGCCCACCTTCTGTTCTACATATTTATGAAGTGCTGGTACTGCCTTTTTGGAAAAGAAATTACGCTTGAGAACTCTCCATCTCGGCTCGGCACAAGCCATTAGTTCTCTGAATCGGTGCAGAGTCCACCATTTGGAAAGGGAGGGACTGCAGTTAGCCAACAACTTGGACAGGAGCACGGTCAGCTGCTGCACCTTAGGATGGTTGGACGCATACTGTTGTCTCTTTGCAATCGCCTCGCTGAACGACTTGCTGGCGCCATGAGTAGCGAGGAGCAGGAGCATCTGGACCGGGAGATGATGTCAAAGAGAAACAGCTCCCTTCTGCAGAGGTGGTGGAGCCTTGACTGGCTGCAATGGCATGCGTGCCACTGGGCTGCTGTGCTGTGTTGCTGCGGCGGCAGGATGGACCACCACATCTGAGCCACGTTTCTCCCAGGCCACGGATGGTGACGCTGCATGTGTTGACGCAGGGCCGTGGTGCCAACGTTAGCTCCTGGCCACGCTTCACTTTTGCTCAGATTCTACATATACCCATATTCTGGCTCCTCCGTGTTCTTAGCAAAGAACTGCCACACCGCGAGTTATCGGATTTTACCGCCAACGCTCCGCACTGAGTGACTACTGCCGCCGCTGCCTCGCTGAGCCCCTGTGCCGCTACTTTCTTGGACCTGCGAAGCGGGTTTTTTACCCCGTGGCCGCTTGGCTCCCGACCTCACACTGCTGCTTCCTGCTGACTCACGGCCACATGACCCACTTGCTGCTGCGCGCTGCCTGACGCGCAAGCTGAGCCCCTTCTCCTGACGATGATGAAGCCCTTGCCTCACCCGGCTCCAAGTGCGGTCGGCTACATCATCATCTATTTGTGTTTCATCGTCACTGCTGTCCTCATCACCGGTATTGGTTTGCCGAGGCAGACTCCACTACATGACCTCCACATGCACTCTCCACAATTCATTACTTTGCGCCTACTGCATGAAGCAGGCGATATTGGGGGGCGGCCCCCCCCTCTTTTCTTCTCTGCCAAGTAGCTGCTGACTGCTCTTCCTTCAAATTGTTCATCCTCGCTTATATCATGGCGCTGAGCCCAAGGCCACATAGTGATCTCTGCTGAGGGAACCGGATGGGGACAGAGGCGGTGCTAGGACAGGTGGGGCCGCTGACCCGCTCCCGGGCCATGCCAACAAGTTGTGGTCTCGAGGTTCCCACCGAATCTTGGCTGGGGGTGGTTGTAGATTGTATCCTGGTGAGGAAGAGGGTATGACCTAGGTCAAACAATCAAGAAAACCTTGGGATTGCTGAACAACACACGGCAGCTAGGACTGACAGCGGACAGTCGGTGGCCCTCAACCGAGTGACCCCTGCTGCGACATCCCCTTGCTGTGCTGCGACAGGGCCTGTTCCAGTGGATGTTTGTGCCACTGCCACTCGGCAAGGTGCAGAGCCTGGACGACCTCTCTATCTGACATACTGTTTATTCTTAAATGTAACAGACAATGTTTGATTGATGATATCGTATTATGATAAATATACACTGTTTTTGGACTCCAAAATGAACCCAGTAACAGCTTGGGTTAACCCTTGTTGGTTATAAATTGCGCTCACAAACGGCCAGGGAAAAACTTTACTTGTATGTGTCGTTTAAAAAACACTGTGTGTTTTACTAATGTTAAATGCAACAAAACAGGCTTAATTAACCTTCGGACATGAATTAGGCTACAGGAAAAATGTTTATATTTTGCGTCTTTATGATAAAAAGAGAATCGGTTTTATTTTTGTGAAGCACACCAGCAAAACAACGCTTTAATTAGAACCCCTGGATGTAAATTGCGCCTAAAGAAATGGGTCGCAAAAACTAGTCAGCTTTGTAAGCGTGTTACAATGCGTGTTTTCTACGCCACACAACAAGAGTACAGTTGTAATTAACTTGCTTGTGAATTGAAGGACTTACAGGAAAAATTTATTATTTTGGCGTTGAAAAAGGACGGTTATCTTGGGGTCAGCATACCAGCAAAACAACGTCTATTGTAACCCCTGATGTAAAATGCGCAATAGAATTGAGCAGCCACAAAAATGTGACAGAGGTATTTGTATTGTTAAACAACGCTTGTTTTGTCTTTAATGATGAAATATCAACAGGAACTGGCTTAGATCCCACTTGGATAATTGAATGGATATGCTAGACTGCAGTGGACGCACCACCACTTGGATGTTTCAGATCCAATACCCCTAAAAAATTAGAAATAGAACATTAAGAAGAACAGTCTCTTGAGACAAGCTGAGACACCCCACAAAAAAATCGCTGTATAAAAATCAATTCGTCAGTACAGAGCTATCAGCCGCGGGCCCAGCATTCCCTGATGAGCAAGTGAGAGGGAGTGTGAGCTCCCGGCGTTGCGCCCGGACTTATATAGTGCTGGTGATCGCGTCACAGAATCCGCCGCCGGTCTCTTGACTTGGCTTCTATCTTGCACGTCATGCAGGCATTTGCCCTTCTTCCTCCCAGAGTTCTTTCCCCATGTAGCGCCATGTGCTCGCAGCCATTTTATCATTCAAAATGCACACTTCGTTTAACTGAAGTCTCCTCAAAGTTCGACTTCGTTCCGAGAACCGAAGTTTTCCTGAAATTCTAAACTATAAAGTTCCACTTCGTTGAGTCGATTCGCCCATCTCTAGTTATAGTTATAGAATATTTTTTGTAGCAGCAAAAAACTCCATCTGACCTTTAATCCTTGCCTTATTTTGGGACAATGTTCCACCAAAAAACAAATGTATGCCAGATCCTCATACTGCATTTCAATCGAGAACTGACATAAAAGCAAGAGGAACACGCAAATTGTTAATAAGTCTGTGTATGTGATAGCGCTAATTGTGGATGATGTGTGTGGTCCTTTTAACTCTGTTCGTTACCCTACTAGTGGACTGCTAAAAATGTATTAGGTTTGTGTCTAGAAGACCCGTCTTGTGAGATGCACTTGCCTGCTTGGAGAGCATCTAATGTGTTGGAAAGAGACAGAGAAGCGACTATCGCGGCATAAACAAACGCCACTTTTGCCCCATACCAGGGACCGATGTCAGTGCATTAGGTGGAATTATGATTTTAGTGAAACAGATTTAACTTCTGACTCCTACATGGAAAACTGAGTGTCCAGTTCAAGAGTCTTGTTGGTAAAACATATCTAGCACATATTAGGGAGTGTCTCAATTGATGTTTTCAGAATTAACGCGTGCCTTCTACTACATTTCCCTTACACTATCAAATACGTGTGTTGAGACTAAGACTTCATGAGGGACTAACTTAGCAAAAGAGTTTGTTACGGGACATTGGGTTCCATCAGTTGCCCTGAATGTAGGTTCCATCAAGGGATTTTGCTCAAGTTGCCTTGTATTAATTATATTCCAACCACCTGGGTGCATTTCTTTGGTTATAGTTATCGTTTATATTCGGTAGCAAACTCATGCTTTAAATCTTTCTGCCTTATTTTGGGAACATGACTCTAAAAACATCGTATGCCAGATCCTAATACAACATTTCACTAAGAACTCTCAAAGAGCAAGAAAAATACAAATTTTAGTAGCTTTTAGCAGACTTCCCTTGTGGATGATCTCAAATGAATCCGTTTGCTGTTGTTGCCTTCATGTGGACTGCAATATGGGTTTGTTTTGATGAATCAAAAAGTCGAAATTGAGAAACAAGTGGCAGCCCCCACAAACTTCAGAAACAAATTGGACTGGTCCCTTATACTACAAAGTTTAACAATAGATGTGAAAACATGCACGCATGTTCACAATGGCGCAGACTCTGAAGCCAGAAGCAATGACATCATAAGTGGTTGCACTGTTTTTTTTTGTGAGTGGCTGCCCATGACAGTTTGAACTGTCAATGGATGAGGATTAGCTAGGGATTTAATCATTACTGTGCTGTTCAGTTTGACCGATTGTCTCCGTGGGTTTGCGGCACTAAAGGAGTTAGTAGGATGTACCTGAAAGACAGTCTTGTGAGATGGATTAGCATGCTTGGAGAGCACTAAAAATGATTGGAAATAATGGACGAGGAAAAACCATTGCTAGCAAAGAAATGAAGACTATTTGCCCATATAGGGGTACCAGTTCTTCGCAGTGCATTAGTGAAAAAGAGACATTGATATAATCTTAGCTGTTCTGTGCCCTTACCATGGGAAATAGGGTCCAGCTCTCAGAGGCTTTCTGTTGTAAAGCTTTTCGGGCAAAAGTTGGGAGTGAACTGATTGCGGGTTGTGCGAATTATCGCTACTTCTACTACAATTCCTAGCACAAAAAATATGAGTTGAGAGGTACATCCCATGAGATAAACTCACGCAGAAGCAGTACCTTGACCATCTTGGTTCCATCAGTCTGCACAACTTGTAGACTTATCTCACATTATTTATCATGTTGCCTTGAATTTCACACATCCAGAACCCCTGGTTCATTTTTTTTGGTTATAGGGATCGTATTATTTGTTGTAGCAAACTCCTTGTGTCTTATGACCCTTGCCTTATATTGGACAATCTTATAAAGATGTATCACAGTTCTCTAAAATGCATTTCATTGAGAACCATCAAAAAAGCGGAGAAAAGAAATAATACAAATTGCATATAGCTACCATCAGTCTTGTGGGATCATTCATGGGAGATTCTCGTACACTGTTGTCTCCTTTCTTGTGGAATGCAAAATCGTATTTGCTGTGAATATAATCAAAAAGTTCTAGTTAAAAACTCAAGATGACTGCTACCTACAGGACTTCAAGAACAATATGGCTGGCCTCTGAAATACAAGGTTCTTTACATAGACGGAACACTGAGCATGTTCACAATGGAAGCACTGCAGCCAGAGGCAATGACATAGTAAAAGGAGCCTTGTTTTTCTCTGGGGGCTGCCATGGACTCAGTTCTTACTGAACAGTCAAGGTTTGAGCTTTTAGTATAGCAGTTAATTCATCTTGTGCCAGCGGAGTTTGATCGCACAGTCTCCCCTGGGTAAAAGGGCACATAGAAAGGGATTTGAGGAGGTGTGCTAAAAGGGGACAGGTCTTGTGAGAGTTAAAGCTGATGAAGAGATACTAAAGAGGTTGGAAAAAGAGTGATCAAGCCACCATCGTAGCAAACAATCACACTATGCTGCCCCATACCATGGGACCAGAATCTCCAAGAGCAGTAGTGGAACATTGATCTTGGGAATAGACTTAGCTCTGACGATCTTGATACCATGGAAACTGAGTTCCTTTGTCAGAAGCTCTCTTGTTGTAAAACTTTTCAAAGACAACTTAGGGAGTCTCATTGATGAATGTGCAGGGAGAATTAACCGCTGCTTCTGCTGCAATTGTCTTATCAATTGAATAAGTGATGAGACTATTTCATGAGAGTATCATAGCGCAGAAGCATGTTCTTGGACCATTTTCACCCATCAAATCCTGCATTGCACCATATTCTCCTCTTAGAGAAGTGGATATTGCTCAAATTGCCTTTGAATTTCCACATCACGAACCTTGGTGTAAATTTTTTGGTGTTTAGTTATAGAATTATTTTTTAAGCAAAAACTCATCGACCTTTAATCCTTGCCTTATTTTTGGGACCATGTCACACAATGTATGCCAGATCCTCCTAACTTGCATTTCTATGAGAACTGCCTAAAAGCAAGAGGAACACAATTGTATAGCTGTGTGTGCAGCTTATTGTGGAAGATTTGTGTGGATCCTTTTACTCTGTTGTTACTCTTAGTGGAATCTGCAAAATGTATTTGTTTTTGTTGTCTGACGACAGTCTTGTGAGATGCACTGTCCTGCTGGAGAGCACTAATGTGGATGTGAAAACAAAAGAGGACAAAGCGACCATCTGTCGGCAAACACAAACGCCACTATTGCCCTACCAGGGACCAGTTGTTCAGTGCATTAGTGGAATATGATTTTGTGAACCAGATTTAGCTCTGATCCTACCATGAAAAACTGAGCTCCAGTTCAATAGTGTCTTGTAAGGTAAATTCATTCTTAGCACAAATTAGGAGTCTCATTGCTTGTTTTCTGAATTAATGGCTGCTTCTAATACATTTCCTTACACTAATATCCAATTACGGTTGTTGGAGACTACTTCATGAGACTACTTAGCAAAGCTAGTACCGGGGACCATTTGAGTTCCCAGTTCAGTCTGCCCTGAATGTAGGTATCCACTGAAGTGTGATTTTGCTCAAAGTTGCATTGTATTTCCATTATCCAACACCTGGCAGCAATTTATTTTGGTTTTAGTTAGCGTATATATCGGTAGCAAACACATTTCTTAATCTTTTGCCTTATTTTGGGACTATCTAAAAAAATTGTAGCAGATCCTATATACAACATTTCAATAAGAACTCTCAAAGAGCAAGAAAATACAATTTTACTAGTAGCGCTTTTAGACAGCTCTTGTGGATGATTCTAAATGAAATCCGTTGCTGTTAGTTGCCTTCATGTGAGACTGCAAAATGGGTTTGTTGTTTGGTGAATTCAAAGTGTCGAAAGTGAGAACAGGTAGGCAGCCCCTTCCACAAACTTCCAAGAACAACATGGCTGCGAGTTCCTTATACTACAAGATTTAAATAGTGTGTAACACTTGCACATGTCACAAATGGGAGCACTGTCTGAAGCTGAATGCACTGACATCATAAAGAGAGCCTGTTTTTTCTGGGGCTGCCATGACAGTTTGTGCTAGTCAAGGATGAGGGATTAGCTAGGATTTAATCCTACTGTGCAGTCTGTTGACGCATTGTCTCCTGCGGGTGGGTATGTACGTCACCTAAAAAAAGAGTGTAGTAGGTGTACCTGAAAGACAGTCTTGTGAGATGAAAAGCCTGCTTGAGGCACTAATTGATCGGGAAAAAACTAGACAAGGAACCATTGCTAGCAAAGAATACAACTATTGCCCCATAATAGGGGACCAGATCTTCAGTACATTAGTGGAAAAAATAGACATGTGTTATAACTCTTGCCTCTTGCCTACCCTATGGAAATAGGGACCCAGACTCAGCAGAGCATTGTGTAAAGCTTTCCGGCAAAATGTTTGGGAGACTGATTGCTGGTTGCAGAATTAACGCTACTTCCTACTAACAATTCCTTACACAAACAAATAAATGAGTTGTGAGTATTTCCATGAGATAACTGTCACGAGATGCACGTACCTTGACCCATTGGTCCATCAGTACTGCCGCCAACATTGTAGAATTTCTGCAAACTTACTTCTTACTCATGTATAGCCTTGAATTTCCAATCCAACCCTGGTTCAGTTTTTTTTTTGGTTTATAGGGATCGAATATTTTTATGTAGCAAACTCCGTGTGCATTAACCCTTGCCTTTTATATTAGGAATATCTTACACATTGTATGCAGATCTAAACTGCATTTCATGAGGAACCACAAAAAAAAGAGAAAAAAATACAAATTTGCAAATAGCTTACCATCAGTTCCATGAGGGATCATTCATGTGGATTCGGTACACTGTTGTCCCTTCTTGTGGAATGCAAAATGTTATTTGCTGTGAATTAAAATAAAAATTTCTAGTTAAAAACAAGATGACTGCCACCTACAGACTTCCAAGAAGACAAAATGGCTGGCCTCTTAAACTAACAATGTTGTTGACATAGACGGAACACTTGGCATTGCTCACAATGGAGCACTCTGCAGCCGAGGTTAATTGACTTTTCATAAAAGGAGCCTGTTTTCAAGGGGCTGCATGACAGTTTACAGGACACTAGTCAAGGATTGAGCTTTAGATAGAGGCCTTAATCCTATCCATGTGCAGGGAGTTTGATCGCACTGTCTCCCTCCTGCGGTTAAAAGGGCAACTAAGAATAAGGTGAGAGGTCGTGCTAAAAGGACGAGTCTTGTGAGAGTTAAAGCCTGATGAAGAGCCGCACTAAAGAGATTGGAAAAAGAGACAAGCCACCATCGCGCTAGCAACAAACACCACATATTGCCCCATTACCACGGGGACACAGATGTCTCCAGAGCTTTAGTGGAAAAAATGATCTTGGGAATAGGACTTTGCTCTGACTCCTTACCATGAACAGAAGTCTGGTCAGCAAGCCTTTTTTATTGTAAACGCTTTTCTAAGCACAACTTTTGGGGAGTTCTCATTGAGATGTGCAGGATAATTAACGCTGCTTCCTGATCTCAATTGACTTATCCAATTGAATACAGTGATGAGACTTTTTCCATGAGATTACATAGCAGAAAGCATGTTCTTGGACCATTAAATCCCATAAACCTGCCCTTCACATTTGCTCCTCTTAAGGGATATTGATCCAAAATTGCCTTGAATTTGTCACATTCTGCCGAACCCTGGTTGGGAAAAACTTTCTTTCCGTTATAGTTATAGAATATTTTTGTAGCAAACTCTTCGATTTAATCTGTGCCTTATTTTGGGACAATGTCCTAACAATGTATTGCAAGATCCTCATGTACTTGCCATTTCAATGAGAAAACTGCCAAAAAGCAAGAGGAGAGGAACACTAAATTGTAATAGCGGTGTGCAGCCTTGTGGATGATTTGTGTGGATCCTTTACTCTGTTGTTACCCTCTAGTGGACTGCAAAATGTATTTGTTTGTGTTCTAGGAAGACAGTCCTTGTGAGATGCACTGCCTGCTGAGAGAGCACTAATGGTGATGGAAAAAAGAGACAACGCGACCTTCGCCAGGCAACAAACGCCACTATTGCCCCTCATACAAGGGACCAGATGTTTCAGCGCATTAGTGGAATTTGATTTTGTGAACAGATTTAGCTTCTTGACTCCTAACATGGGAAAAAACTGAGTCCAGTTCAATAGTCTTGTTGTAAGAAACATTCTAGCACAAATTAAGGGAGTCTCATTGCTTGTTTCAGAATTATTGCGCTTCTTAATACATTTCGCCCTTACACTATCAAATACGTGTGAGATACTTCATGAGACCATAACTTAGCATAAGATAAGCTAGTACCGGGACATTGGTTCCATCAGTCTGCCCTGAATGTAGGTTCCTCTGAAGGGATTTTGCTCAGTGGCATTGTATTTCCATATCCTAACACCTGGAGCAATTTTTGTTTGGTTTTAGTTATCGTATTTATCGGTAGAAGAAACTCAGTCTCTTAATCTTTTGCGCTTATTTTTGGGACACTTCTAAAACATTGATTATGCCGCAGATTCCTAATACAACCATTCATAAAGAACTCATAAACGAGCAAGAAAAACAATACAAAAATTAGTAGTAGCTGTTTTTAGGAGCTCTTGTGGATGATTCAAATGAAATTCCGTTTGTGTTTGTTGCCATTCATGTGGACTGCAAAAATGGTTTGTTTTGACTGGAAATCTCAAAAGTCGAAATTGAGAAACAAGGTGCAGCCCCCACACAAACTTCAAGAATCAATATGGACTACGGTGTCCCTTATACTACAAGATTTAACATAGAGTAACACTGCACATGTCACAAAGGAGCACTCTGAAGCCAGAAGCACGGACCATCTCATAAAGGAGCCCTTGTTTTGTTTCTGAGGGCTGCCATGCAGTTTGGTGTCATGGATTGAGGATTAGCTAGGATTTAATCATACTGTGCAGTGTCTGTTTGACCGCGATTGTGTCTTCCCGTGGGTATGACGGAACCTAAAAAAGAGTGAGTAGCGTGTACCTGAAAGACGTCGTGTGAGATGAAAAGCCTGCTTGAGAGCACTAAAATGATTGGAAAAATAGACAATGGAACCATTGATAGCAAAGAAATGCAACTATTGCCCATAATAGGGGACCAGATCTTCAGTGCATTAGTGGATAAGAGACATGCGATATAATCTTAATCTTATGTGCCGCCTACCATGGATTTAGGGTCCCAGCTCAGAGGCGTTTGTTGTATAAGCTTTCAGGCAAAAGCGTTTGGACGACTGATTGCGCGTTTGCAGAATTAACGCTACTTCTACTACAATTTCCCCCTAACACAAACCAAATAAGAGTTGAGAGTACTACCATCGGAGGATAAAACTCACGAGAAGCAAAGTACCTTGACATTTCGGTTCAATTCGCAGTCTGCCCAAACATGTAGACTTGATCTTATAAATTCTTTTTACCTATGTTGCCTTGAATTTCCACATCAACCCCTTTGCGTTTTTTTCAATTTTTTTTGTTTTGGTTATAGGATCGAATATTTTTGTGAGCAAAGACTCCTTGTGTCTTAACCCTTGCCTTATATTGGGACACTCTTACACATTGGTATACCAGATCCTTAAAAACTTGCATTCATTGAGATACCATCAAAAAGCGAGAGAAAAAATACAAATTGCAATATGCTACCCTTCGTTCTTGAGGATCATTCATGTGGATTCGTTACATGTTGTCCCCTTCTGTGTGGAATGCAAAATGTATTTACTGTGATAAAATCAAAAGTGTCTAGTTAAAAACAAGATGATGCCAGCCTACAGACTTCAAGACAATATGGCTGGCCTCTGAAACTACAATGGGTTTTACTTTAGACGGAACACTGCGCATGTCACAATTGAGCACTCTGCAGCCAGAGGCTAATGACATCGCTAAAGGAGCCCTGTTTTTCTCTTGGGGCTGCCATGACAGTTTGTACAGACAGTCAAGGATTGAGCTTTAGATAGCAGTTAATCCATCTGTGCAGGGAGAGTTTGATCCGCATGTCACCCCTGGGTAAAAGGGCATATAGAAAGGGTGAGGAGGGATGTGCCGCTATAAAAGAACAGTCTTGTGGAGAGTTAAAGCCTGTCTGAAGAGCACTAAGGAGATAGGAAAAAAGAAAGAGACAAGCCCCATCGATACGAAACAAAACACCACTATTGCCCGCCATACCACGGGACCAGATAGCCAGAAGCATTAGTGGACTGATGATCTTGGAATAGACGTAGCTCTGACTCGTACCATGGAAACAGAGGTCGATGGTCAGAAGGCCTTGTTGTAGAAAATTCAAGCACATCTTAGGGAGTCTAAATGTGATGTCAAATTAACGCTGCTTCTGCTACATTTGTCTTATCCAATTTGAAATAAGTGATGAGTCTATTTCATGAGTTAATAATAGCAGAAGGCATGTTCTTGACATATTATACCTCATCAACTCCCTTGTATTTGCACTATGACTCCTTTAAGGGTATTCGTCTTCAAATTGCCTTGAATTTTCCCACATCCCGCGAAATGGTGAAAATTCGCTTTGGTTATTAAGTTATACTAATTTTTTTGTAGCTCAAAATCACGACCATTAATCCTTGCCTTATTTTGGACAATGTCACGCACAATGTTATGCAGATCCTCATACTTGCTTTCAATAGAGAACTGCCAACAAAAGCAAGTGGAACACAAATTGTACTAGCTAGTGTGCAGCACTTGTGGATGATTAGTGTGGATCCACTTTACTCTATTGGTTACCATCTGGTGGATGCACAATGTATTTTTTTTGTGTCTAGAAGACAGTGCTTGTGAGATTGCACTGCATATGGAGAGCACTAATGTGATTGAAAAGAGACAGGAGACCATCCGCCGGCAAACAAACGCCATATTGCCCATACCAAGGGTACCAGGAAGTTTCGCAGTGCATTATTGGAATATGATTTTTGTGAAAAACAGATTTAGCTTGACTTCTACCATGAATAAATGGAGTCCAAGTGCAATAGTCATTGTTATTGTAGAACATTCGCTAGACAAAGATTAGGGAGTCTCATGTGCTTGTTTTCAGAATTAATGCTGCTTGTCTAATATTTCCCTTACACTATCAAATACGCGATTGTTTTGAGACTACTTCATGAGACTAACTTAGCAAAAGCTCCAGTAACAGGGTCCATTGGTTCCATCAGTCTGCCTCTGAATGTAGGTTCCCCTTCAGGGATTATTGCTTAAGTTGGACTTGTATTTAGACGATATCCCAACACCTGGGGAGCAATTTTATATGGTTATAGTTCTACTGTATATATCCGTTGGTAGCAACTCATTTCGCTCTTATCTTTTTGCCTTATTTTGGGACAAATCTAAAAAATTGTATGGCACAGTTGATGCCTAATACGAACATTTCAATAAGAACTCCTCAAGAAGGCAAAAAAATACAATATTGTAGTAAATAATAGCTTTTGCAGATCTTGTGGAGTGATTCAAATGAAATCCGCGTTTGCTGTGTTGCCTTCATGTGGGAGCTGCAAATGAGTTTGTTTTGATGAATCATAAAGTCGAAATTGGAGAACGCAAGGTGGCAGCCTCCCACAACTTCCACGAAACAAAATGGGCTTTGGTCCTTATACTACAAGAGATTTAACATAGAATGTAACACTGCTCACATTGTCACAATGGAGCACTCTGAAGCGCCAGATAGCACGACACTCATATAGGAGCCATGTTTTTTTTCGGAGGGCTGCCATGACAGTTTGACTGTCAAGGATTGAGGTATCTAGCTAGGATTTAGATCCTTTACTGTGCAGTCTGTTTGACACGCTATTTGTATCCCTAGTGGGGTATGACCGGAGCTACCTTAAGGAAAGACGTGTAGAAGGTTGTACCTGAAAGACAGTCTTGTGAGATGAAAGCCTGCTTGAGTTGCACCTAAATGAATTGGAAAAATAAAATAGACCAATGGAAACCATTGCTAGCAATGAAATGCAACATTGCCCCATAACTAGGGACCAGATCTTCAGTGCATTAGTGGAAAAGAGAACATTGGATATATCTTAGCTCTGGTGCCCTACCATGGAAATAGGGTTCCAGCTAGAGGCTTTGTTGGTATACCGCTGTTTCGCGGCTAAAAGTTTGGTGCAGACTGATTGCGAGGTTTTGCAGTAATTACGCTACCTTTCTACTGTACAATTCTCCTTAACATCAAACAAATAAGAGTCTGAAGAGTACTCCATGAGATAACTGCACAGAGGAAGAACCGTACCTTGACATCGGTTCCATCAGTCTGCCCAAATGTAGACTTATCTATATTATTTTACTCATGGTTGCCTTGATATTTCCACATCAACCCATGGTGTTCATTTTTTTTTGGTATTTGGGATCGAATATTTTTGTGCAAAACTCCTTTTTGTGTCTTAACCCTTTGCGCACTTTATAATGGGGACAATCTTAAACATTGTATGACCTGATCCTAAAACTGCATTTTCATTGAGACGACCATCACCAACAGCTCTCGGCGAGACAAGAAATACATAATTGCAATAGCTACCATCAGTTCTTAGGATACATTCATGTGGATCCGTTACACTGTTGTACCCTCTTGTGATGCCAAAATGTGATTTACTGTGATAAAATCTCAAAAAAGTTTCTAGTTAAGAAAACAAGATGACTGCACCTACAGACTTCAAGAAAACCAAGATGGCTGCACCTACTGATATACTTACAGAATGGTTTTAGCATAGAGACGGAACACTGCGGCATTGTCACCACATGGAGCATCTGCAAGCCAGAGGCAGATGACATCGTAAAGGAGCCCTGTTTTTCTCTGGGGGCTGCGCTTGACCAGTTTTCACGGAAAAACAGTCTAAGGGACTTGAGCTTTAGATAGCAGTTAATCCATCCTGTGCAGGGAGTTTGATGCCACTGTCCTCCCCTGGGTAAAGCGGCGATCCAGTATAAGAAAGGCGTGAGGATTGGTGTGCCTAAAAAGCCAGTATTGTGAGAGTTTAAGAAGCCTGATGAAGGAGCAGATAAAGAGAGATGGAGAAATAGAGACAAGCCACCATCGCTATCAAACAAACACCCTACTATTGCCCAATACCTACACGGGATCCACGATTCTCAGAGCTTTAGTGGACATGTATCGTTGGGAATAGATATAGCTTCTGACTCTTACCATGGAAACAGAATAGTCCTTCGGTAACAGAAGCGCTTGTTGTAAAACCTTTCGCGCAAGCACAAATATGTAGGGAGTCTCAATGCTGATGTGCAGAAAGTTAACCGGCTGGCTTCTGCTACATTGTCTTATCCTCAATTGAATAAGTGATGAGACCTCTTTCATGAGATTATTATAGTCAGAAGCGCATGTGTTCCTTGGACCATTAACAACCATCAACCTGCTCATTGCACATATGCTCCTTTAAGGGTTATTTGCTCAAATTGCCTTTGAATATTCCACAGTAAGAACCTACTGGTGAAAATTTCTTTGGTTATAGTTATAGGGAATATTTTTGTGAGCAAACTCATCGACCTTTAATCTTGCCCTTATTTTGGGACAATGTCAGCACAATGTAGCCTAGATCCTCATACTGCATTTCAATGAGAACTGCCAAAAAGGCTAATTGAGGAACAAAATTGTAATAGCTTAGTGCAGCACCCTTGTGGATGATTCGTGTGGATCCTATTTACTCTGTTGTTACCCTCTGGTGGACTGCAGTAAATGTATTTTTTTTTGTGTCCTGAAGACAGTCCTTGTGACGAATTGCACTGCCTGCTGGAGAGCCCATCTAATGTGATTGGAAAAAGAAGACATAAGCTGACCTTCGCCAGGCAAACTTCAACACGCAACTTATTGCCCATAACCAGGGACTCTAAGTTCTAGGTGATAGTGGAATATGATTTTGTGAAAGATTTAGCTCTGCCTCTACCATGAAAAATGATAGTCCAGTTCAATAGTCTTGTTGTAACAACATTTCTAGCACAAATTAGGAGTCTCATTGATCTTGTTTCTGAATTAATGCTGCTTCTAATACATTCTCCCTTACACTATTACTCAAATACGTTGTTGAGATCACTTCATTGGAGACTAACGTAGCAACAGCTCATAATAGTACCGGGACCATTGGTTGCCTTCTCGCAGTCTGCCATGATGTAGGTGTCCTTCGAAGGGATTTTGCTTCCAAGTTGCTTGTATTATTCCAATCATCAACACCTGGAGAATTTTCTTTTGGTTTATAGTCTATCGTTTTATATCGGGTAGCAAACTCTCATTTCTTAATCTTTGCCTTGTATTTGGGACAAGATCTAAAACATTGTTGTGCCAGATACTATATACAACATTTCAGAATAAGAACTCTCAAAGAGCAAGTATATAATATTACAAATGTAGTGCTTTTTAGAAGCTTCTTGTGGATGTTTTCAATGATATGCGTTTGCTGTTGTTGCCGTCATTTGGACTGCAAAATGGGTTTTTGTTTTGATGAAATAAAAAGTCGAAAGATTGAGAAGAAACGGTGGCAGCCCACACAAATTCAAGAACAAAATGGCTGGTCCCTAGTATACTAAAAGATTTAACCATGGATGTCAAACACTTGCACATGTTTCCACAATGGGAGCACTCTGAAGCCGGAAAGTCACTGACATCTTTACATAGTGCAGGCCCGTTTTTTTTGAGGGCTGCTACGCATGGACAGTTTGACTGGTCATGGGAGTTGAGGATTAGCTTAGGATTTAAGTCACAATACTGTGCAGTCTGTTGGACCGCATTGTCTCCGCGGGTATGGACGGCAACTAAAAAAGACTGTGAGTAGGGTAGTACCGGGAAAAGACAGTCTGTGTGAAGATTGTAAAGCCTGCTTGTGAGAGCGCAGCTAGAATACTGATTGGAAAAATAGAAATGGAACCATTGCTAGCAAAAGAAATGGCAACTATTGCACCATAATAGGGGACCACATTTCTGTGCATTAGTGGAAAAAGAACATGGCATAGTAATCTTGTAGCTCTGTTGCCCTACCTATGGAAATAGGGTTCTCAGCTCAGAGGCTTTGTTTGTTTTGCTGTACGGCAAAATGAGAGAGTCTTGGAGGACCTGTGATGCGTGGTTTGCAGAGAAGAATTAACTGCTACTTCTACTTCATATATCCTTGCACAAAGAACATAAATGAGTGTTGAGAGTACTCCATGGAGATAAACTCACGAGAAAGCACGTACCTTGACCATTGGTTCAATCGTTACTGCCCAATCATGTAGACTTAGTACTAACATTATTTTACTTTCATGTGTTGCCTTGTATTTCAACTCCCTGCAACCTCCTAGAGTTCATTTTTTTTATGGTTATAGGGATCGAATATTTTTGTAGCAATACTCCTTGTGTCTTAACCGCCTTGCCTTGTATATTGGGACAATCTTACCACATTTGTGTATACAGTTCTAAAAACTGCATTTTCATTGAGAACCATCAAAGCGGAGAAAAATACAAAATTGCAATTAGTACCATCAGTTCTTGGAGGGATCATTCATGTGGATCCGTTACACTGTTGTCCACCCTATTGTGGAAAAAATTGAGCAAAATGTATTTGATGAGATAAAATCAAAAGTTTTAGTTAGAAAAGCAGATGACTGCGGATACCTACAGACATAAAGAACAAGATATGGGTGGCCTCTGAAAATACAATGGTTTTTCATAGGACGGAACACTGCGCATGTCACAAATGGATGCAATTGCAGCCAGATGGCATTGACATCGTAAAGGTGCACTGTTTTTCTCTGGGGGCTGCCATGACAGTCTTTACACAGTAAACAGTGCGCAAGGAATTAGAGCTTTAGGATAGCAGTTAGAATCCTTTTGTGCACGGGAGTTTGATCGCACTGTCTCCACCTGTGGTAAAAGGGCATATAAGAAAGGGTGAGGAGGGGTGTGCCTAAAAGACAGATCTTGTGCGAGTAGCAAAGCCTGATGAAGAGATAAGAGATTGGAAAAAGAGAAAAGCCACCATCGCTAGCAAAACAACACCACTATTGCCACATACCCGGGACCAGTACTACAGGAGCAATAGTGGAACATTAGATCTTGGGAATAGACTTAGCTCTGGACTTCTTACCATGGAAACAGAGTCTGGTCAGAAAGCCTTGTTGTACAAACTTTCATGTCACAACTTAGGGAGTCTCATTGCTGATGTGCAGAATTAACGCTGCTTCTGCTACAATTGTCTTATCCAATTGAATAAGTGATGAGACTATTTCATGAGATTATCATAGCAGAAGCATGTTCTTGGACCATTAAAATCCATCAACCTGCCCTGCACATATGCTCCTCTTAAGGGATATTGCTCAAATTGCCTTGAATTTCCACATCCGAACCCTGGTGAAAATTTCTTTGGTTATAGTTATTGAATATTTTTGTAGCAAACTTATCGACCTTTAATCCTTGCCTTATTTTGGGACGATGTCACACAATGTATGCCAGATCCTCATACTGCATTTCAATGAGAACTGCCAAAAAGCAAGAGGAACACAAATTGAAATAGCTGTGTGCAGCTCTTGTGGATGATTCGTGTGGATCCTTTACTCTGTTGTTACCCTCTCGTGGACTGCAAAATGTATTTGTTTGTGTCTAGAAGACAGTCTTGTGAGATGCACTGCCTGCTGGAGAGCACTAATGTGATTGGAAAAAGAGACAAGCGACCATCGCCGGCAAACAAACCTTTTCCCCAACCAGGGCCAAATTCCTTAGGAAATTTTTGGCCAATTTCTTGTTCCCCAGAAGGATTCTGTTTGTTAAAAATTTAACAATAGGATTATTTGTTTTGAATTCCCTTTTTCCCACCTTCAAAACTGAAACCCAAGAACTAATTAGAAAACCTGTACCGGGACCATTTTTCTCCCGGGTTAGTCCTGGAGATTTTTGTCAAAGTTTTGGGTATTTCCTTCCCCAGCGGGAAATTTTTGGTTAAATTTTAAACGAATGGGACAAACCCCTTTCTTTCATTCCAAAATTTGGGCAAAAAAATTTTTAAAAATAATTTACATAAGAACTCTAAAGAAAAAATAAAAATTTTAAATTGGGAGTGTTCCCTCAATTAGTTCTTCTTGATTTTTTCCAAATGACTTTTTTGGGATGAATCAAAAAATTAAGAAAAGACCTGCCTCCAATTGACAAAGGTTTTTTTGATCTAAAACATTTTAAACTGACATGAAAGTAATTGGTAGAAAACGGTTTGAAATCTAAGGAGCCTTTTTTTTCAGGGCCATGCCAGTTTGTTTTTAAGGATTAAAAAATAGAAAAATACAGGGCTCGGGAATTAAATCCCCTTAACCCTAAAGATAAAAAAGGTTTGATAAAAAGGAATTAAATGAAGCCCAATAAGACAAATTGTGAAAATAGACAAAATTGAAAGAATGAACTATCCCTAAAGGGCCCTTTACATTTATCAAAAAACATAATTATGGCCTAACAAAGGGTTTTTAAATTCCCCCCAAATTGTTAAATCCCAAAATTGTAAAAAAATTTGTTGAAATAAAACGAGGCGTTATTAAAAAACACAATAAATTTAAAAAGAAAAAGGAAACCTCCAAGAAATAATTTACTTAACCGGGACCAATTGGTTTGTTTGAAACATGTAACTTATCCCCAAAATACCCAAAGGGTTGTGAATTTTCCATAACAACCTTGGACTTTTTTGGTTAAGGTAATTTTTAAATTTTTTAACTTTGCTATTTGACATAATTCACATTAACCAATCATGCTTCAAGCCCCCAAAAGGAAAAAAAATTTTTAACTTTTCAATTTTAAATTCTACCTTCTTCTTGTACGTATTGTGAACCTTTAAACAAACTTGTTGAATAGAAATATTTGGGGTTTAAAAAAAATTGATAGTTAAAATTGCATTTTGAACCAAAAAAAAAGAAAAAATGCGGCTCTAAAACCAATTTTTCATAAGGAACTTCTTCCAATGCTTTTTAAAAAAAAATAAAACTGGGTTTTTCTCCCGCTCAGTTTTTAAAAATCAAGGATGGCTTTAATAAGAATCCTCGTTGCAGGAGTTAAAAAAACCCTGAAAAGGGCATAAAAGGGGGGGGGGTTTTCTAAACAGTCGTTGGGTTAAAGCCGTAAGAAAAAGGGTTTAAAAGACACCCCCAAAACCAAGAAAAAAAATGTGCCAAAACTTTGGACCAACCCAAGCATGGGAAAAGAGGAAACACAACCTACAGGAAAAAAGTTTTGGCCATGGGAACCTAAGACTTTAGCAAATTGGGATTTCTTGCTTAAAAAAAGGGCTCAAAAATTTTTTAAACCTTTAAAAAAAATTTATGATTAAAAAAAGAGATATGTTTTTGGCATTAAATCTTTAAGGCCTGAAAAACTCTCATAATATTGCCTTTTGGGAATTTAATCCAACCCTGAAATTTCTTGTTAATATTTATTCTTTTTTAATAAACTATTTTTAATCTTTTATTTGGTATAAAATTCCAAATTTCTCAACCTATCCTTTAAAACTGCCAAAAAAAAAACAAATTGAAATGGTTGAAACAGAGGATATTTGGACCCTTTACTTTGTTTCCCTTTCGTTTTACTAAATTATTTGTTTTTGTAAAAAAAGTTTGTGTAGATGACCCGGGGAAGACAAATGTTGGAAAAAAAGGAGCAACCCCAGCCCAACAAACGCACTAATGCCCCATACCAGGGCCCAAGAATTTTTAAATTAGGAAAATTTTTGAACCCAGTTTCTCCTCCTTTTAAAAAGGGGTTTTTAAATTTTGGAAAAATTTTTAGTTTTTTTTAAATGGGCTG
>JAODAL010044476.1:0-32847 GCA_025379985.1 Phyllomedusa bahiana | reverse complement strand
CCGTCCTTTAAAAAATCGTTTTAAGCTTTCAGCCTCCTTTACAAATCAGGAAGTTTTGCAGCCTCCTTTTTACATCGATGGAAGCTTCCCTGCCCCTGTTACATGGAGGGAAGCTTGCTGCCTTTCCCCCCTTACATCGATGGAAGCTTGCAGCCCCTCTTACATCATGGAAGCTTGCACCCCTCTTACACAAATGGAAGCTTGCAGCCCCTTTACATCGATGGAAGCTTGCCCTCCTGTTACAATAAAATTGAAGTTTGCAGCCTCCTGTTACATCGCTGGGAAGCTTGCAGGCCCCCTTTTACATCGATGGAAGCTTGCAGCCCTCCTGTTACATCGATGGAAGTTTTGCACCTCCTGTTACATCGAGGGAAAGCTTGCAGCCTCCTGTTACATCGATGGAAGCTTGCAGCCTCCTGTTACATCGATGGAAGCTTGCAGCCTCCTGTTACATCGATGGAAGCTTGCAGCCTCCTGTTACATCGATGGAAGCTTGCAGCCTCCTGTTACATCGATGGAAGCTTGCAGCCTCCTGTTACATCGATGGAAGCTTGCAGCCTCCTGTGATAGCTGTGAATGAGGCGCACTATATTCTCATCTGGTACAGACACCTCATTGCATGAAGCCTCCAGAGCTTGTAAATTCTTTGCAGAAGCTGCATGTTAGACTTCATGGCCAAAGTGGCTCCGTAACGCTGCGCTCCCCGCACTGTCAGGGCTGCTCCGGAGCCTTCACTTTTCGCAGCGTAGGGTTGACTTGGCCATATGTTTATGATCATTGTCACAGCCTCCTGGCTGATCCAAGGTGTCTCTGAGCTGCCATCTTTGTATTTCCTGGCTGTTGTGTAAGGTCTCTCATGCTCAGCATGGCCGGGTGATCAAGCCGCCTGCTTTCTCCACTTGGCTTCTCTACTTTCTCTATATTGACGCTTCCACTATCATCATGGGAGAATTAACATTCCTATCGACACATCCTGCTCAGCTGCTGCACACTCCAACTGCTTTCTACTTCCTTCCCCACTCACAAGGAGGGACACACCGGACCTCCTCTTGCCCCTCCGCTGCCCTCGTCTTCCCCCTCCGCTGCCCTCGTCTTCCTGCCCCTCCGCTGCCCTCGTCTTCCTGCCCCTCCGCTGCCCTCGTCTTGCTGCCCCTCCGCTGCCCTCGTCTTGCTGCCCCTCCGCTGCCCTCGTCTTGCCCCCTCCGCTGCCCTCGTCTTCCTGCCCCTCCGCTGCCCTCGTCTTCCTGCCCCTCCGCTGCCCTCGTCTTCCTGCCCCTCCGCTGCCCTCGTCTTCCTGCCCCTCCGCTGCCCTCGTCTTCCTGCCCCTCCGCTGCCCTCGTCTTCCTGCCCCTCCGCTGCCCTCGTCTTCCCCCTCCGCTGCCCTCGTCTTCCCCCTCCGCTGCCCTCGTCTTCCCCCTCCGCTGCCTTCGTCGCCTTGCCCCTCCGCTGCCCTCGTCGTCTTGCCCCTCCGCTGCCCTCGTCTTCTTGCCCCTCCGCTGCCCTCGTCTTCCCCCTCCGCTGCCTTCGTCGTCTTGCCCCCCCTCCGCTGCCCTCGTCTTCCTGCCCCTCCGCTGCCCTCGTCTTCCTGCCCCTCCGCTGCCCTCGTCTTGCCCCTCCGCTGCCCTCGTCTTCCTGCCCCTCCGCTGCCCTCGTCTTGCCCCTCCGCTGCCCTCGTCTTCCTGCCCCTCCGCTGCCTTCGTCGCCTTTCCCCCCCCTCCGCTGCCTTCGTCGCCTTGCCCCCCCTCCGCTGCCTTCGTCGTCTTGCCCCCCCTCCGCTGCCCTCGTCTTCCCCCCCTCCCCCCTTCCCCCCCCGCCCTCGTCTTCCCCCCCCCCCCTCCGTGCTCGTTTCCCCCCCCCCTCCGCTGCCTGTCTTTTCCCCCCCCCTCCCGCTGCCCTCGTCTTCCCCCCCCCTCCGCTGCCTCGTCTTCCCCCCCCTCCGCTGCCCTCGTCTTCCCCCCCCCCCTCCGCTGCCCTCGTCTTCCCCCCCCCCTCCGCTGCCCTCGTCTTCCCCCCCCCCTCCGCTGCCCTCGTCTTCCCCCCCCCTCCGCTGCCCTCGTCTTCCCCCTCCGCTGCCCTCGTCCCCCCCCCCTCCCCCTCCGTTTGCCCTCGTTTCCCCCCCCCCCCCTCCGCTGCCCTCGTCTCCCCCCCCCCGCGCCCCCCGTTTGCCCGTATTTCCCCCCCCCCCCTCCCCTGCCCTCGTCTCCCCCCCCCCCCCCTCCGCTGCCCTCGTCTTCCCCCCCCCCTCCCCCTCCGCTGCCCTCGTCTTCCCCCCCCCCCTCCCCCCTCGTCTTCCCTCCCCCTCCGCTGCCCTCGTCTTGCTCCTTCTCTGCCCGCTATCAAACGCCTTAAACTCTTCTCTCTCCATATCTGATCAAAATCTGCTGCCCTTCTCTACCCTCTTCCTTCATCTGTTGCTCATTCTGACCTTTGACTCCCCCCTTGCCCTCTCATTGTCACTGCACTCTCGTAGTCCGACAATCTCTTGATTTCCTTGCACTTCTTCTGTACACTGCATCTCGTAGTACTACAATCTCTCTGACTCTCTTGCACCTCTTCTGTACCTGCACTCTTCGTAGTCTGACAATCTCTCTACTCTCTTGCACCTCTCTCTAGTACTGCCCCTTTTGGTAGTACTGACAATCTTTGACTCTCTTGCCCCTCTCTCTAGTACACTGCACTCTTCGTATACTGACAATCTCTCTGACTCTCTTGCCCTCTCTCTAGTACACTGCACTCTTCGTAGTACCGACAATCTCTCTGATTTCTCTGACTCTCTTGACCTCTCTCTAGTACACCGCACTCTTCTAGTACCGACAACTCTCTGACTCTCTCTTGCACCTTTCTCTAGTAAAACTGCACTCTTCGTAGTACTGACAATCTCTCTGACTCTTTTTGCACCTCTCTCTAGTACACTGCACTCTTCGTAGTACCGACAATCTCTCTGACTCTCTTGCACCTCTCTCTAGTACACTGCACTCTTCGTAGTACTGACAATCTCTCTGACTCTCTTGCACATCTCTCTAGTACACTGCACTCTTCGTAGTACTGACAATCTCTCTGACTCTCTTGCACCTCTCTCTAGTACACTGCACTCTTCGTAGAAACTGACAATCCCCTGATCTCTTGAAACCTCTCTCTAGTACACTGCACTCTTAGTAGTACCGACAATCTCTCTGACTCTCTTGCACCTCTCTCTAGTACACTGCACTCTTCGTAGTACTGACAATCTCTCTGACTCTCTTGCACCTCTCTCTAGAACACTGCACTCTTCGTAGTACTGACAATCTCTCTGACTCTCTTGCACTTTCTCTAGTACACTGCACTCTTCGAAGTACAGACAATCTCTCTGACTCTCTTGCACCTTTCTCTAGTACACTGCACTCTTCGTAGTACTGACAATCTCTCTGACTCTCTTGCACCTTTCTCTAGTACACTGCACTCTTCGTAGTACCGACAATCTCTCTGACTCTCTGACTCTCTTGCACCTCTCTCTAGTACACTGCACTCTTCGTAGTACTGACAATCTCTCTGACTCTCTTGCACCTCTCTCTAGTACACTGCACTCTTCGTAGTACTGACAATCTCTCTGACTCTCTTGCACCTCTCTCTAGTACACTGCACTCTTCGTAGTACCGACAATCTCTCTGCCTCTTGCACCTTTTCTCTAGAAACACTGCACTCTTCGAGTACTGACAATCTCTCTGACTCTCTTGCACCTCTCTCTAGTACACTCACTCTTCGTAGTACCGAAAATTTCTCTCTGACTCTCTTGCACCTTTCTCTAGTACACTGCACTTTCGTAGAAACCGACAATCTCTCTGACCTCTTGAAACCTCTCTCTAGTATATTTGCACTCTTCGTGTACTGACAATCCTCTCTCTCTTGCACTTCTCTCTAGTACACCACACTCTTCGTATCCCGACAAATCTCTCTGACTCTCTTGCACCTCTCTCTAGTACACTGCACTCTTGGGAGTACTGACAATCCTCTAAACTCTCTTGCACCTCTCTCTAGTACACTGCACTCTTCGTAGTACCGACAATCTCTCTGACTCTCTTGCACCTCTCTCTAGTACACTGCACTCTTCGTAGTACTGACAATCTCTCTGACTCTCTTGCACCTCTCTCTAGTACACTGCACTCTTCGTAGTACCGACAATCTCTCTGACTCTCTTGCACCTTTCTTTTAGTACACTGCATCTTCGTAGTACCGACAATCTCTCTGACTCTCTTGCCCCCTTTCTCTAGTACACTGCACTCTTCATAGTACTGACAATCTCTCTGACTCTCTTGCACCTCTCTCTAGTATACTGCACTCTTCGTAGTACTGACAATCTCTCTCTCTTGCACTTCTCTCTAGTACACCGCACTCTTCGTAGTACTGACACTCTCTCTGACTCTCTTGCACCTCTCTCTAGTACACTGCACTCTTCGTAGTACTGACAATCTCTCTGACTCTCTTGCACCTCTCTCTAGTACACTGCACTCTTCGTAGTACTGACAATCTCTCTGACTCTCTTGCACCTCTCTCTAGTACACTGCACTCTTCGTAGTTAACCGACAACCTCTGACTCTCTTTGCACCTCTCTCTAGTACACTGCACTCTTCGTAGTACATGACAATTTTGAACTTCTGCACTCTCTCTATTTGCGTTTCATGACTTGCATGCAGCCATTGCTTTTTACAGCAACACAATCACCTAACCCTTGACCCGGTTGCGCCCCAGTATGTAGAATTACAGCATGGAGCAGTGTGTAACACAATTGATTTCAGCGGTGCTGTGTGTAATATAGTTTCAGGGGTACAGTGCGTAGTATTATTTTCGGGGGGCACAGCTTGTGGCACTGGGGGCTGCTGTTTTCGGGGCTGTAGTGTTTGTCTCAGTTTAGTGTTTGTTGTTTAGTACCAGTATGGCGGTATTGTTCCGTCACCATGTGGTCCTGTTCTAGTGCTTGGTCCTTGTGTAGTAGCCTCTTAGTTTAGTGGGACTTGTATGATGGGAGTATGGATGGTGAGACACTTGCTCCTTATATGTTGTTCCTACACTGACTATGTAGAGGTAAATGTTCATGTTGGGGCCACATTCAGACGAGTGCTGCGGGGCCCTTACTAGTTAGGCTGCTGTTTGTACCATCTCTCGTCTTTCTCCTCCACCAAACTGATTTTGAAAGTTGAGCTCCTTTTTCTTGGTGCAGATCCTTTGCCCTTTGCTCTTCTCGGGCTTCAGATTGAAGTCAGTGCCACCAGCATCAAATGCAAATAGCTTTAAGCAACCAACGGTCGGAAATGAACCCACAGGAAATGTATAGGGTTAACCAAATCGGTGCAGACCCTGTGGAGCCATCCAGACATGTCCCTGGCTACTGGTTCCACTGCATTCACTGGAAATCGATGCAACATAGAAGAAAGGTTTATACAGTGAATGCTTTGTAGTTTGTGACTTACAGAAACACCTATCCAATGACATGGGCTATATAGATCATGTACTGAGAACCCCACAATTTAACATTACACCTACAACAGAGGAAATCTCAAAGACTTACACAGTAATTTAAAAAACTCATATACTTTATTTAGAACATACATAATACATTAAAAATATTATAAAATGACAATAGAACCACAGAAAGCATGGTATACAAAGCGCTTTACTATCAGGTCTCCGAAAATCAACCATATACACATAATCATGAATACAACGGTATAATACCAAAACATGAATCATAATAAATACCCGACCTTGATAGATAGTCGTAATTGCAGTGCAAACGCCTACTATAGGGTTGACGGGAGAGCAGATACCAAGCGCCCCAATGCACGTTTCCCAGTGCGCTTCGTCCGGGGGTAAACATAGAACGTAGTCACCAGGTATCTGCTCTCCCATCAACCCTATAGTAGGCGTTTGCACTGCAATTACGACTATCTATCAAGGTCGGGTATTTATTATGATTCATGTTTTGGTATTATACCGTTGTATTCATGATTATGTGTATATGGTTGATTTTCGGTGACCTGATAGTAAAGAGCTTTGTATACCATGCTTTCTGTGGTTCTATTGTCATTTTATAATATTTTTAATGTATTATGTATGTTCTAAATAAAGTATATGAGTTTTTTAAATTACTGTAGTGTTTGAGATTTCCTGTGTTGTAGGTGTAGACTTAGAGTGCAGCGTCAGCCGGTGCTCTGCAGGCAGGATTGCCGCCCCCACGATGGTGGTCAGAAGCGGCTCCAGTGCTGAGGTGCAGCAGGCAGGATATACCAGAGGGACACCTCATGGGCGCAGTGTTTGATGTGTGTGCCCTGTATGATGCATTGCACAGTCTCCCTATAACCTCCATCAGGGTGCACTCTTCCTTTAGTTGTCTCTCTTCATTCGCTTCTTGTGATCTGCATTATAATGGATGTAATGCTCTGCTTTGGTCCTGCAGGTGGGGTGCCAAGTCCTCTCCACCTTCCTAATTGTCTTTCTCTACCTATTTCCTGTTTTTCTCACCTTTCTTCCTCAGATGAGATCATGTCCCAGTTTCCACCAAGAGAGAAGAACATGACAGAAATCCCCGAGGATCGGAGGTGAGGCTCCTGGACCCCGTCACTGCTTCCTTCACAGGGGAGTCCTGCTCTTTCATTTGGAGGACCTAAGCCAAAGCTATACAGAATTGGAGCTGGTTGCAGTAAGAGGTGTCTCCTAAATTGTATCGCGGGGATAACTCTTTCAGTCTGGTCATATTAAGCCAATTGAAGCGCTCTTCCCACCCCACACAAATGTCACTGGAAACTAACGTGAGTGAGGTAATGACAACGACAAGCGCACCAAATACGATAAACAACATAGCGGCCAGTACCGAGTGCGCCATGTAACATCCGTTGCGGCCATGTAACCGGTGCGGCCATGTAACCGGTGCGGCCATGTAACCGGTGCGGCCATGTAACCGGTGCGATCATCTCTTCATTCTCCTTCCAATGTTTGTTGTGTTTCCGGCACATCTCCTGGATTAGTCTCGGTCACCTCTGGTAATGAGATCGGGCGAGCGGACACTGACTACTCTGTCATTTTTGGGGTTTAGCATCACGGTCCCGGTCTTGGTGGGGGGAGCGCGTCATATTTGGGGGTTTAGCATCACGGTCGCGGTCATGGTGGGGGAGCTCGTCATATTTGGGACATCACGGTCCCCAGACATTGGTGGGGGAGCGTTCATATTTGGCGGTTTAGCATCATGGTCCCAGTCATGGTGGGGGGGGGGGGGGGAGCTCCGAGTCATATTTGGTGCAATCACGTCCCCAGTCATGGTGGGGGGAGCTCGTCAAATTTGGGGGTTTAGCAGCATAGTCCCCGGTCCATGGTGGGGTTCGCGTCATATTTGGAGGAGGTTTTAAGTATCATGGCCCGGTCAGGTGGCGCGGGAGGGCGCGCCATATTTGGGGGTTTAGCATCACGGTCCTGGTCATGGTGGGGTGGAGCGCATCATATTTGGGGGTTTAGCATCATGGTCCCAGCATTGTGGGGGGTAGCTCGTCTATATTGGGTGTAGCATCATGGTCCCGGTCATGGTGGGGGGGGGGGAGCTCGATCATATTGAGGTTTAGGCATCACGGTCCCGGTCATGGTGGGGGGAGCTCGTCATATTTGGGGCATCACGGTCCCAGTCAAGGTGCGGGGAGCTCGTCATATTTGGGGGTTTAGCATCATAGTCCCGGTCATGGTGGGGGGAGCTCGTCATATTTGGGGGTTTTTTGCATCACGTGTCCCGTTCATGGTGGGGAGCTCGTCATACTGTGGGGGTGTTACGCCATCACGGTCCTGGTCATGGTGGGGGGGAGCGCATAATATTTGGGGGTTTAGCATCATGGTCCCAGTCATGGTGGGGGGGAGCTCGTCATATTTGGCGGTTTAGCATCATGGTCCCAGTCATGGTGGGGGGGGGGGGGGAGCTCGTCATATTTGGGGTATTAGCACACGGTCCCCGGTCATGTGAGGGAGGAGGCGCCTCATTATTTGGGGGTTTAGCATCACGGTCCCAGTCATGGTGGGGGAGCTCGTCATATTTGGGGTTTAGACATACACTGTCCAGTGCATGGTGGAGTGGAGCGCTGTCCTAATTGGGGGTTTAGCCAACATGGTCCCGGTCATGTGTGGGGAGCTACGTCAAATTTGGGGTTTAGCATCATGGTCCCGGTCATGGTGGGGGGGAGCGCGTCATATTTGGGGGTTTAGCATCACGGTCCCGGTCATGGTGGGGGGAGCTCGTCATATTTGGGAGTTTAGCATCACGGTCCCGGTCATGGTGGGGTGAGCGCGTCATATTTGGGGCATCACGGTCCCAGTCATGGTGGGGGGAGCGCGTCATATTTGGGGGTTTAGCATCACGGTCCCGGTCATGGTGGGGGGAGCGCGTCATTTTTGGGGCATCATGGTCCCGGTCATGGTGGGGGGAGCGCATCATATTTGGGGCATCACGATCTCGGTCATGGCGGGGGGAGCCCGCCATGTTTGGGGCATCATGGTCCCAATCATGGTGGGGGAAGCGAGCGTCATAATTTGGGTTAGCCATCCACGGTTGCCGACTCATGGTGGGGAAGCGCGTCATATTTGGGGGGTTACGCATCACGTGCCGGTCATGAGTGGGGGGGGAGCCGTCATAGTTGGGGTTTAGCATCACGTCCCCAGTCATGGTGAAGGGAGTTTTCGCATATTTTGGCGGCATCAGTGTCCCGGTCATGGTGAGGGGAGTTCGTCATTTTTGGGGTTTAGCATCATGGTCCCAGTCTTGGTGGGGGGGGGAGCTCGTCATATTTGGGGGTTTAGCATCAAGGTCCCAGTCATGGTGGGGTGAGAGCTCTAGTCATATTTTGGGGGTTCAGCATCAGGGTCCCGGTCAGTGGGGGGCGCTATTCATATTTGGGGGTTAGCATCACGGTCCCGTAGGGGGAGCTGCGTCAAATTGGGGTTTTTAGCAACATTCCCAGTCATGGTGGGGGGGAGCTCATCATATTTGGGTTCTTAGCATCACGGTCCGGGGTACATAGTGGGGGAAAAGGGTGGCTCGCAAATTTTGGACATCACGGTCCCCCAGGTCATGTGGGGGGGACGCGTCATAATTGGGGTTTAGGCAATCATGTCCCAACTCATGGTGGGGGAGCTCGTAAATTTGGGGCCACACGGTCCCGTTCATGGAGGGGGGGAGCTCGTCAAATTTGGGGGTTTAGCAATCATGGTCCGGACATGTTGGGGGAGCTTGACATAATTGGGGGTTTAGCATCATGTCCCGGTCCCATGGTGGGGGGAGCGCGTCATATTTGGGGGTTTAGCATCACGGTCCCGGTCATGGTGGGGGGAGCTCGTCATATTTGGGGGTTTAGCATCATGGTCCCGGTCATGGTGGGGGGAGCTCGTCATATTTGGGGGTTTAGCATCACGGTCCCAGTCATGGTGGGGTGAGCGCGTCATATTTGGGGGTTTAGCATCACGGTCCCGGTCATGGTGGGGGGAGCTCGTCATATTTGGGCCATCGCGTCTCCAGTCTGTTGGGGGATGCCGTCCATATTGGGGGTTTAGCATCATGGTCCCGGTCAGGGTGGGGAGAGCTCGTCATGTTTGGGGGTTTAGCATCACCGTCCCGGTTGGGGGGGAGCTCGTCAAATTTGGGGGTTTAGCATCATGGTCCCGGTCATGGTGGAGGGAGCTCGTCATATTTGGGACATCACGGGACCCCCAATGTCATGGGGGGGAGCGCGTCATAGTTGGGTTTAGCATCACGCCCGGTGCCATGGTGTGTGGGGAGCGCGTCATATTTGGGGGTATAGCATCACGGTCCCAGTCATGTTTGTGGAGCCGTCATCTTTCTGGGGAGGTTTTAGAATTCATGGTCCCAGTCATGGTGGAGGGCGGAGCTCGTATATTTGGGGTTTAGCATCACTCCCGGTCATGAGAGTAGGGGGGAGCGCGCATATTGGGGGTTTAGCATCATGGTCCCAGTCATGGTGGGGGGGGAGCGCATCAAATATGAGGGGTTTAGAGCATCATGTCCTGTTCATGATGGGGCGGGAAGCGCGTCATATTGGGGGCATCACGGGTCTCCATTCATTGTGGGGGGATCGCTCATAATTATTGGGGTTTTAGAATCACGTCCCGTCATGGTGGGGGAGCACGTTCATTTTTAGGGGCATCACGTCAAGCGGTCATGGTGTGGGGAGCCGTCAAATTTATTAGGGGCAACATGGTCCCGGTCATGTGGGGGAGAGCATCAGGATTATGTGGGCATCATCGGTCCGGTCATGTGGGGAGCGCGTTATTTATTTGGGGGCATCACTAGTCCCGGTCATGTGGGTGGATGCCCCCTGCGTTATTTTTTAGGTTTAGCATCACGGTCCCGGTCATGGTGGGGGGAGCTTGTTATTTTTGAGGTTTAGTATAATGGTCCCGGTCATGGTGGGGGGAGCTCGTCATATTTGGGGGTTTAGCATCACGGTCCCGGTCATGGTGGGGGGAGCTCGTCATTTTTGAGGTTTAGTATCATGGTCCCGGTCATGGTGGGGGGAGCTTGTCATATTTGGGGGTTTAGCATCACGGTCCCAGTCATGGTGGGGGAAGCTTGTCATATTTGGGGGTTTAGCATCACGGTCCCAGGCATGGTGGGGGGGAACTCGTCATATTTGGGGGTAGAGCATCACGGTCCCGGTCATGGTGGGGTGAGCGCGTCATATTTGGGGCATCACTGTCCCGGTCATGGTGGGGGGGAGCTCGTCATATTTGGGGCATCGCGGTTCCAGTCATGGTGGGGGGAGCTCGTCATGTTTGGGGGTTTAGCATCACCGGCCCGGTTGGGGGGGGAGCTCGTCATATGTGGGGGTTTAGCATCATGTCGCAGGATCGATGGGGGGGGAGCGTGTCATATTTGGGGGTTTAGCATCACGGTCCCGATCATGGTGGGGGGAGCTCGTCATATTTGGGGGTTTAGCATCACGGTCACGGTCATGGTGAGGGGGAGCGCTTCAGATTTGGGGGTTTAGCATCACGGTCCCGGTCATGGTGGGTGGAACTCGTCATATTTGGGGCCTCTCGGTAACAGTCATGGTGGGGGGAGCTCGTCATGTTTGGGGGTTTAGCATCACCGTCCCGGTTGGGGGGGAGCTCGTCAAATTTGGGGGTTTAGCATCATGGTCCTGGTCATGGTGGGGGGGAGCGTGTCATATTTGGGGGTTTAGCATCACGGTCCCGGTCATGGTGAGGGGGAGCGGCTATCAGAATATGGGTTTTATAGCATCACAGTCCCGGTCATGGTGGGTGGAACTCGTCATATTTGGGGGTTTTAGCATCCACGGTCCCGATTCATGGTGGGGGGGAGCTCGTCATATTTGGGGCATCCTGTCCCCGGTCCATGGTGAGAGGGAGCTCGTCATAGTTGGGGGGTTTTTAGCAATCTTGGACCCAGTCATGGTGGGGGAGGGAGCTGCGTCATATTTGTGGGTATTAGCATCACGGTCCCGCCGATCATGGTGGGGGGGATTACATCACAGTGGGGGTTTAGCATCACGGTCCCAGTCATGGTGGGGGGAGCGCGTCATATTTGGGGGGTATAGCTCACAAGTCCCGGCATGTGGGGGAGCGCGTCATATTTGGTGTAATTGCACACGGTCCCAGTCAAGTTTGGGGGAGCCGTCATATTGGGGTTTTAGCATCAGGTTCCCCGGTCATGTGGGGTGACTCGTCATATTTGAGGGGTTTAGCAGCACGGTCCCGGTCCCAAAGGTGGGGGGAGCGCATCATATTTGGGGGTTTAGCATCATGGTCCCGGTCATGGTGGGGGGAGCTCGTCATATTTGGTGGTAAGCATCCTGGTCCCGATCAAGGGTGGGGGGAGCTCATCATATTTGGGAGTTTAGCATCACGGTCCCGGTCATGGTGGGGTGAGCGCGTCATATTTGGGGCATCACGGTCCCCATTCAATGTGTGGGCGAGCGCGCATATTTGGGGGTTTAGCCTCACGGTCCCGGGTCAGAGGGGTGAAGCGCGTCATTTTTGGGGCATCACGGAGTCCTCGGTCTCATGGCGTGTGGAGGACGCGTCATTTTAGGGGGTAACATGTCCCGTTCAGGGTGATGGGGAGAGCGTCATGTTTGGGGCATCACGGTCCCGGTCATGGTGGGGGGGAGCTCGTTATTTTTGAGGTTTGGCATCACGGTCCCGGTCATGGTGGGGGGAGCGCGTTATTTTTGGGGCACCACGGTCCCGGTCATGGTGGGGGGAGCTCGTTATTAGAGATTACATCACTTCCCGGTCATGTGTGATGGGGGAGCTTGTTATTTTATTAGATGTTATAGTATCATGGTCCCGGTCATGGTGGGGGGAGCTCGTCATATTTGGGGGTATAGCATCACGGTCCCGTATAAGGTTTGGGGGGGGAATTTATGGCGGGGAGGGGTGGTGGGGGTGGGGGGGGGTTTGTTTTGGTGTTGTTTATGGTGGGGGAGTTTGTCATTTTTGAGGTTTAGTATCATGGTCCCGGTCATAGTGGGGGGAGTTCGTCATATGTGGGGGTTTAGCATCACGGTCCCAGTCATGGGGGGGGGAGCGCTTCATAGTTGGGGGTTTAGCAACGTGGTCCCAGTCAGGTTGGGGGGGAGCTCCGCCAATTTGGGGCATCGCGGTCCCAGTCCTGGGGGGGGGAGCGGGTCATGGTTGGGGGTTTAGCATAATGGTCCCGATCATGGTGGGGGGGAGCTCGTCATATTTGAGGGTTTAGCATCACGGTCACGGTCATGGGGGGGGAGGGCTGCTTCAATTTTAGGGGATTAGCAGCACTGTCCCGGGTCATGGTGGGGGAGCTGGTCTACATTAATGAGGGGTTTAGCGTCATTTATCCCGGTCCATGGTGAGGTGAGAAGCTCTCCGTCATATTTGGGGATTTAGCATCACTGTCCCAGTCATGGTGGGGGGGAGCTCGTCATAATTGGGGCATCCTGGTCCCGGTCATGGTGAAGGGAGCTTAGTCCATAATAGGGGTTTAGCATCAGGGTCCCCGTCAGATTGGGGAGCTTGTCATATTGGGTGAGTTATCATCACGGTCCCAGTCATGGTGGGGGGAGCGCGTCATATTTTAGGGTGATTAGCATCACGTCCCCGGACATGGAGGGGGAGCTCGTCAAATTAGGGGTTTAGCATCACGGTTACCCGGTCATGTTGGTGGGAGCGCAATAATATTTGGACATCACGGTCCCAGTTCATGGCGTGGGTAAGCGAGCGTCATATTTTGGGGGTTTAGCATCATGGTCCCGGTCATGGTGGGGAGAGCTCGTCATGTTTGGGGCATCACAGTCCCAGTCATGATAGGGGGAGCTCGTCATATTTGGGGGTTTAGCATCATGGTCCCGGTCATGGTGGAGGGAGCTCGTCATATTTGGGGTTTAGCAATCACGGATCCCATCATGTGGGGGGAGTGCGTCATATTTGGGGGTTTAGCATCCTGGTCCCAGTCATGGTGTGGGGAGCTCGTCATATTTGGGGGTTTTGCATCATGGTCCCGGTCATGGTGGGGGGAGCTCGACAAATATGGGGGGTTTAGCATCAGGTCCTCGGTATGAGTGGGGGGGGGCAGCGTCAATAATTTTGGGGTGGTTTAGCCATCTCGTACCAGTCATGGTGGGGGGGGAGCGCATCATATTTGGGGGTTTAGCATCATGGTCCCAGTCATGGTGGGGAGGAGCTCGTCATATTTGGGGCATCACGGTCCCAGTCATTGTGGGGTGAGTGCGTCATATTTGAGGCATCACGGTCTCGGTCATGGTGGGGGGAGCGCGTCAGTTTTTGAGCATCACGTGTCTCGGGTCATGGGAGTGCGAGGGAGCGCGTTCAGTTTTGGGCATCATGGGTCCCGGTCATGTGGGTGGAGAGGTCATTGTTGGGACAGTCACGGTCCCGTCATGGTGGGGTGAGAGCTCCGTTATTTTTCTGAGGTATTAGCATCACGGTCCCGGTCATGGTGGGGGAGCTTGTTATTTTTGAGGTTTAGTATCATGGTCCCGGTCATGGTGGGGGGAGCTCGTCATATTTGGGGGTTTAGCATAACGGTCCTAGTCATAGTGGGGGAGCTCGTCATTTTTGAGGTTTAGTATCATGGTCCCCGTCATGGTGGGGGGAGCTCGTCATTTTTGAGGTTTAGTATCATGGTCCCGGTCATGGTGGGTGGAGCTCGTTATTTTTGAGGTTTAGTATCACGGTCTCGGTCATGGTGGGGGGAGCTCGTCATATTTGTTGTATACCATCACGTCCCTGTCCGTTGTGGGGAGGAGCTCGTCATTTTTTGAGGTTTCTAGTAATCATGGTCCCGGTCAATGGTGTGAGAGGGGGAGCACGTTAATTTTTATGAGGTTTAGTATTCTGGAGTTTCGGTCATGGTGGGGGGAGCTCGTCATATTTGGGGGTTTAGCATCAAGGTCATGGTGGGGGTAGCTCGTCATATTGAGGTTTTATAGCCAATGTGTCCCGGTCATGTGGGGGAGCTCGTCATTTGTTGAGGTTTAGTATATCATGGTCCCCGGTCCATCGAGAGGGAGGAGCTCATTATTTTTGAGGTTTAGTATCATGGTCTCGGTCATGGTGGGGGGAGCTCGTCATTTTTGGGGCATCACGGTCCCGGTCATGGTGGGGGGAGCGCCTCATATTTGGCCCCGTATATTTCCTCTGGAGTCTCTGCGGCTGGAGATGTCTCTCATGCAGTTCTCAGGTGGAGCTCTTCTCCTTCTAGGATGTTTCATGGTATCTGCTTGTATATTTCAGGCTTGAGCGGCTCCCCCCCCCGACCAGCAACCTTGGAGCTGGACAGACTCATGGCGTCACTGTCGGACTTTCACAAACAAAACACGGTCAGAGTTCATTCTTCATTCTTCTTCATTCATTCAGCTTCTTCATTCGCTTGTTACCGTCTGTGTGTGAAATGTTTAAAAAGATGGTTCTAGAAATAATAAATAGTTGTCCCTCTGGATCCAACCCATGACGGAGACTGACCGCCTGTGGTAGGTGGGCACTGGTGTTGGTGCAAGCCTGACCCATGTATGATGATTGTATGATGGTCACCCCTGATTCTACACGTGGTGCAAGCCTAACCCATGTATGATGGCCCCTATTTCATGTGGTGCAAGCTCCCCCTGTATGATGTTGTATGATGGTCCCCCCTGTTTTTATACATGGTGCAACCCTCCCCGTTAATGTTGTATATGGTCACCCTGATTTACACATGGTGAAACCCTAACCATGTTGATGATTGTATGATGTCACCCCTGTTTTACTGGTGCAACCCTCCCCCATGTAAAACGATTGTTGTTGATCACCCCTGATCTAACATAGTGCAACCTAACCCATGTATGATGTTGTTGATGGTCACCCCTGTTTCTAATGGGGTTGCAAGCCTAACCCCATGATGTGATTGTTGATGATCACCCCTGATTCTCTGGGGTGAAAGCCTGACCCATGTATGATGATTGTATGATGGTCACCCCTGATTCTATACATGGTGCAAGCCTAACCCATGTATAATGATTGTATGATGGTCACCCCTGATTCTACACATGGTGCAAGCCTAACCCATGTATGATGATTGTATGATGATCACCCCTGATTCTATACATGGTGCAAGCCTAACCCATGTATCAAGATTGTATGATGGTTACCCCTGAATCTATATGTGGTGCAAGCCAAAACCCATGTATGATGATTGTATGATGGTCACCTGACTCTACACATAGTGCAAGACTAACCCATGTATGATGATTGTATGATGATCACCCCTGATTCTACATGTGGTGCAAGCCTAACCCATGTATGATGATTGTATGATGTTTACCCCTGAATCTATATGTGGTGCAAGCCTAACCCATGTATGATGATTGTATGATGGTCACCCCTGATTCTACACATGGTGCAAGCCTAACCCATGTATGATGATTGTATGATGTTCACCGCTGATTCTACATGTGGTGCAAGCCTGACCCATGTATGATGATTGTATGATGGTCACCCCTGATTCTACACGTGGTGCAAGCCTAACCCATGTATGATGGTCACCCCTGATTCTACACGTGGTGCAAGCCTAACCCATGTATGATGATTGTATGATGGTCACCCCTGATTCTACACGTGGTGCAAGCCTAACCCATGTATGATGATTGTATGATGGTCACCCCTGATTCTACACCTGGTGCAAGCCGAACCCATTTATGATGATTGTATGATGATCACCCCTGACTCTACACATGGTGCAAGCCTAACCCATGTATGATGATTGTATGATGATCGCTCCGCTATCTGATTAGAGCAGAAGTCGATATCACCATAGTCAGAGAGCAGGCGTGTTATCTCTAACAAGATTAGCTTTTGTTTACAAATAAGCAATTGTTTTTACTCCTCAGAGCAAGTGTAGCTTTGTTTACTTTAGATTAGCTCCCATGCACTGCTGTTTGTAAGTGTCAGCTAGTTAGGAGCTAAATTTGCTGTTATAGAACTACCCACAGCCTGAGGAGACCAGAGTGAAAGAAATACTGACTGTGACTGTGAAACTTCATGGTAAGAAAACCGCTTCAATATATTATAGGACTTGTCTGAATTAAGGGTAGGTGTACAGTACTTTTTACCAGGGGTGTAGCTAAAAACTCAGGGGCCCAGATGCAAAACCTCAGCTCGGAGCCTCCGTACCTCTATAGGTCCCCATAGGCAGGTATATAGATAGGCATAGGTCCCCACAGGCAGGTATTTAGCTATAGGTCCCCATGGGCAGGTGTATAGATAGGTATAGGTCCCCATAGGCAGGTATATAGATAGGCATAGGTCCCAATAGGCAGGTATTTAGCTATAGGTCCCCATAGGCAGGTATATAGATAGGTACAGCTCCCCCACAGGCAGGTATATAGATAATTACAGCTCCCTACAGGCAAGTATACAGATAGGTGCAGCTCCCCACAGGCAGGTATATAGATAGGTGCAGCTCCCCACAGGCAGGTATATAGATAGGTACAGCTCCCCACAGGCAGGTATATAGCTATAGGTCCCCATAGGCAGGTGTATAGATAGTTACAGCTCCCCACAGGCAGGTATACAGATAGGTACAGCTCCCCACAGGCAGGTATATAGATAGGTACAGCTCCCCACAGGCAGGTAAACAGATAGGTACAGCTCCCCACAGGCAGGTATATAGATAGGTACAGCTCCCCACAGGCAGGTATATAGATTGGTCCTGCTACCCACAGTCAGGTATATAGATAGGTACAGCTCCCTACAGGCAGGTATACAGATAGGTACAGCTCCCCACAGGCAGGTATATAGATAGGTGCAGCTTCCCACAGGCAGGTATATAGATAGGTGCAGCTCCCCACAGGCATGTACATAGATAGCTATAGGTCCCCATAGGCAGGTACATAGATAGATATAGGTCGCCACAGGCAGGTGTATAGATAGGTATAGCTCCCCACAGGCAGGTATACAGATAGGTACAGCTCCTTCATGTTACTGACAGCCGCTGTGAAGAATCTACACGGCCCAGGATTACAGTTGAATTTTTAAGCGGATTCAGTATTTAGAATCTACAGAACTCTGACTTCCACCCAGTGCCCATACACCTCTATAGAAAATCCGTGCTGTAATCTGCACACCATGGGTTTGTTGCTGTGGAATGTGTAAGCTGCCGGCCCACCAGTGGGCGATAGAGCATGTTCTGTCTTCTGCCAGATTTCTGTACAATCTGTGGCGGCGGGAAATCGGAAAAAGCGCCTCAGAGACTCCAGTCCGGCAATGGTAACATGCCAGTGGATTTTTGACGGGACTTTAACATAAGCCGTGGAGACATTGCCTTAGGAAGACATACAGAGACGTGTCAGGAAAGAGGCGCCGCCATGCTGGCTCTAAGGCGCATGAAATCCGTGTGCAGTGCGGCAGCCTGGTGTCTGCTGTACCTTGCATTGTAACAGTGATGCGCTTATCTGGGCACATAGCAGGACTGAAGCGCATATCATTGCTAGGTTATTTAATGCGCCTTCTTTAGGGTGCCTGGCGTATAATGCGCCTTCTTTAGGGTGCCTGGCGTATAATGCGCCTTCTTTAGGGTGCCTGGCATATAATGCACCTTCTGTAGGGTGCCTGGCGTATAATGCACCTTCTTTAGGGTGCCTGGCGTATAATGCGCCTTCTTTAGGGTGCCTGGCGTATAATGCACTTTCTTTAGGGTGCCTGGCGTATAATGTGCCGTCTTTAGGGTGCCTGGCGTATATTGCACCTTCTTTAGGGTGCCTGGCGTATAATGCGCCTTCTTTAGGGTGCCTGGCATATAATGCGCCTTCTTTAGGGTGCCTGGCGTATAATGCACCTTCTGTAGGGTGCCTGGCGTATAATGCTCCTTCTTTAGGGTGCCTGGCGTATAATGCGCCTTCTTTAGGGTGCCTGGCGTATAATGGGCCTTCTTTAGGGTGCCTGGGGTATAATACACCTTCTGTAGGGTGCCTGGCATATAATGCACCTTCTGTAGGGTGCCTGGCATATAATGCACCTTCTTTAGGGTGCCTGGCATATAATGCGCCTTCTTTAGGGTGCCTGGCATATAATGCACCTTCTGTAGGGTGCCTGGCATATAATGCACCTTAGGTAGGGTGCCTGGCATATAATGTGCCTTCTTTAGGGTGCCTGGCGTATAATGCGCCTTCTTTAGGGTGCCTGGCGTATAATGCACCTTCTTTAGGGTGCCTGGCGTATAATGCCCCTTCTTTAGGGTGCCTGGCGTATAATGGGCCTTCTGTAGGGTGCCTGGCGTATAATGCACCTTCTGTAGGGTGCCTGGCGTATAATGCACCTTAGGTAGGGTGCCTGGCGTATAATGCACCTTCTGTAGGGTGCCTGGCGTATAATGCACCTTCTGTAGGGTGCCTGGCGTATAATGCACCTTCTGTAGGGTGCCTGGAGTATAATGCACCTTCTGTAGGGTGCCTGCGCATTAATGCACTTCTTGTAGGGTGCCTGGCGTATAATGCACCTTCTTTAGGGTGCCTGGCGTATAATGCGCCTTCTTTAGGGTGCCTGGCGTATAATGCACCTTCTGTAGGGTGCCTGGCGTATAATGCACCTTCTGTAGGGTGCCTGGCGTATAATGCACCTTCTGTAGGGTGCCTGGCGTATAATGCACCTTCTGTAGGGTGCCTGGCGTATAATGCACCTTCTGTAGGGTGCCTAGCATATAATGCACCTTCTGTAGGGTGCCTAGCATATAATGCACCTTCTGTAGGGTGCCTAGCATATAATGCGCCTTCTTTAGGGTGCCTGGCATATAATGCACCTTCGGTAGGGTGCCTGGCAGATAATGCACCTTCTGTAGGGTGCCTGGCAGATAATGCGCCTTCTGTAGGGTGCCTGGCATATAATGCGCCTTCTTTAGGGTGCCTGGAGTATAATGCACCTTGTGTAGGGTGCCTGGCGTATAATGCACCTTGTGTAGGGTGCCTGGCGTATAATGCACCTTGTGTAGGGTGCCTGGCGTATAATGCACCTTGTGTAGGGTGCCTGGCGTATAATGCACCTTGTGTAGGGTGCCTGGCGTATAATGCACCTTCTGTAGGGTGCCTGGCGTATAATGTGCCTTCTTTAGGGTGCCTGGCGTATAATGCACCTTGTGTAGGGTGCCTGGCGTATAATGCTCCTTCTGTAGGGTGCCTATATGCAGGGAAAAGAAAAAAGAGAGGGGGCGCACAATAGTGTTATACTGTAACAATAGGGGTAATAGGTGGACAGTGATGATATATTCTCACCTTTTGGTGTTGTGCTACTAATATAGAGGCACAACACTCACAAGCGCTTGCAGGGCTATTTGTATCCCGTAGCCCTTACTACGGCAGCCGCTGGTCTCTGGAGCTCCGTTCGGTGAACCGGTAGGAGAAGATTGCCAAGAGGAAAAAAGGAAAAACGGACCCGGCGCACGTGCAGTGAAAATAAAAAAAAGCCCAGGATAAAGGCTTTCAATTAAAAAGTTTTTATTCTTAAAATTGCTACGGAGTTACCGATGCAAAATTAAAAACATATAAACAGAACTTAACGCGTTTCGCGCGTGTACCCGCGCTTCATCAGAAGTATACATTGTAGGAATAAACACAGTATATATAACACTAACAATTACTGTAATTGGTTGTCTTGCATTGCAGGTGAGTGACGTGAATAGACAGGTGATGCAAAGGTGCAAAGACAATTGGAAGACAGAAGTGTCAATCAAAGGGTGCAGAAGACCCAGGGGGAAGGGTCGGAGAGACAAGCAGATGAGCCGTAGCTGCCAACAATATACTGACATTTGATGTATGCCAAGAAACAATAAACATGTGCAGAACAAAATAAAGGTAGCTATATAGGAGTGTAAAGAAAGTATGTGATGGGAATAAATCACTACTTGTTAGATGCGAGGTAGACTGTAACAAAGGATCAATGGGAGAGGGAGCTACTTCTCTATGGGAAATAACATAGAGAAATGGAGTGCAGGTTTATATGGGAAATGTGTTTTGGTAAAGTCTTGCTGTAGTGGGAAAAAAAAACAAAAAACAACAGAATGGTGAGGGGAATGGATGTGGAAACAAGGAATCTTACATAGCGATTGTTACATTCTTCAAATAGTCAAAACATGAATTTAAAGGAGTCACGTATTGAGTGGGTTGGATACAAAGAATGATATCGGCAAAAGTGAACATCAACAATGTATATAAATAACCCAACTAAGACACTATACCACCATTCTGTTGCTTTTTTCCACTACAGCAAGACTTTACCAAAACACATTTCCACTATAAACCTGCACTCCATTTCTCTGTTATTTCCCATAGAGAAGTAGCTCCCTCTCCCATTGGTCCTTTGTTGCTGTCTACCTCGCATCTAACAGTGATTTATTCCCATCACATACTTTCCTTACACTCCTATATAGCTACCTTTCCAATAAAGTACACCATTCAATTTGTTTGGTCCCGCACACGTTTGTTTCTTGGCATACATCAAATGTCAGTATATTGTTCGCAGCTACGGCTCATCTGCTTGTCTTTCCGACCCTTCCCCCTGGGTCTTCTGCACCCTTTGATTGACACTTCTGTCTTCCAATTGTCTTTGCATCTTTGCATCACCGGTCTATTCACGTCACTCACCTGCAATGCAAGACATTAAATTACAGTAATTGTTAGTGTTATATATACTGTGTTTATTCCTACAATGGATACTTCTGATGAAGTGCGGGTACACGCGCGAAATGCGTTAAGTTCTGTTTATATGTTTTTTAATTTTGCATCGGTAACTCCGTAGCAATTTTAAGAATAAAAACTTTTTAATTGAAAGCCTTTATCCTGGACTTTTTTTTATTTTCACTGCACGTGCGCCGGGTCCGTTTTTCCTTTTTTCCTCTTGGCATTCTGTAGGGTGCCTGGCGTTTAATGGGCCTTCTTTAGGGTGCCTGGCGTATAATGGGCCTTCTTTAGGGTGCCTGGTAGAGATGGGCGAATTGATTCTAACGAAGTGGAATTCGTTTAGAATTTCAGGAAAACTTCGGTTCGGAACGAAGTCGAACTTTGGGGTACTTCGGTGAACGAAGTGTGCTTTTGATTGATAAAATGGCTGCGGAAAATGGCGCTACATGGGGCAAAAGCACTCTGGGAGGAAGATGGGCATAGCCTGCATGACTGTGCAGAGATGAAGCCAATCAGAGACCGGCGGGTTTTCTGTGACGTCACCGCACTATATAAGTCCGGGCCCCGACGCGGGAGCTCACACCCCTCTCACTGGCTCATCAGGGAAGGTGCTGCTGCGGCTGATAGCTCTTACTGAAGAATTGATTTTTTATATAGCGATTTCTGGGGGTGTCTCAGCTTGTCTCAGAGACTGTTCCCTCTATGTTCTATTTCTGATTTTTTGGGGTATTGGATCTGAAATCCAGTGTGCGTCCACTGCAGCTGCATATACATTCAATATCCAAGTCGGATCTAAGCCAGTTCCTGTTGTATTCATTTAAAGAAACAGCGTTTTTACAATACAAATACCACTTCATTTTTGGGGGGCTCAATTTTTTGGGCGCAATTTACATCCAGGGGTTATAATTAGGTTGTTTTGCTGGTGTGCTGACCCCAAGAAACCCTCTTTTTCACCGCCAAAATATCTACATTTTTCCTGTAGCCTAATTCACAAGCGAAGGTTAATTACAACTGTCTCTCTTGTTGTGTGGCGTAGAAAACACGCAATTGTAATACGCCACAAAGCTACTAGTTTGTGCGGCTCAATTCTTTGGCGCAATTTACATCCAGGGGTTAATTAAGCGTTGTTTTGCTGGTGTGCTGACAATAATAAACCGTCTTTTTCCACGCCAAAATATATACACTTTCCTGTAGCCTAATTCATGTCCGAAGGTTAATTAACCCTTTTTTTGTGCTTTTACATTTAGTAAAATACACAGTGTTTTTAAAACGACACAATACAAGTAAATTTTTCCTGGCATTTGTGGAGCGCAATTTATATCCAAGGGTTACCCAAGCTTGTTACTGGGTTCATTTGGAGTCAAAAACAGGGTGTGTATTTATCATATACAGATATCATCATCAAACAGTGTTTGTACATTTTAGAACAAACAGTATGTCAGACAGAGAGGTGGCAGGCTCTTCACCTGCGAGTGGCAGAGGCACAAACATTCCAGGCCCCAGGTCCCCAGCACAGCAAGGGGACGTCGCAGCAGGGGTCACTCGGTGAGGCCACAACTGCCGCTGTCATCTAGCGGCCGTGTTTTGTTCAGCAACCCAAGGGTTCTTGATTGGTTGACTAGGTCATCCTCTTCCTCCCAGATGACATCTGACAACCCCAGCCAAGAGTCGGTGGGAACCTTCAGACACAACACGTAGTTGGCATGGCCCGGGAGCGGTCAGCGGCCCTCACCTGTCCTCAGCCCGCCTCTGTCCCATCCGGTTCCCTCAGCTAGAGATCTACTGTGGTCTGGGCTCAGCGCCACTATATAGCGAGGATGAACAATTTGAGGAGGGGCAGTCAGCAGCTATTTGGCAGTGAAGAAATGGGGCCAATATCCCCTGCTTCTTGCAGTAGGGGGCCCAAAGTATAGATGCGGAGAGTGGCATGGGAGGTCATGTTGTGAGGGGTCAGCCTCGGCATCCCAAAAACCGGTGATGAGGACAGCAGTGACGATGAAACACAAATAGATGATGATGTAGCCGAACCGCACTTGGGAGCCGGGTGAGGCAAGGGCTTCATCATCGTCAGGAGAAGAGGGCGTAGCTTGCCCGTCAGGCAGCAGCGCAGCCAGCAAGTGGGTCGTGTGGCCGTGGAGTCAGCAGGATAGCAGCAGGTTGAGGTCGGGAGCCAAGCGGCCACGGGTAAAAAACCCGCTTCGCAGGCCCCAAGAAAGTAGCGGCACAGGGGCCCCAGAGGGCAGCGGCGGCAGTAGCACTCAGTGCGGAGCGTTGGCGGTAAAATCCGATACTCGGCGGTGTGGCAGTTCTTTGCTAAGACACTGGAGGAGCTGAATATGGGTATATGTAGAATCTGTAAGCAGAAAGTGAAGCGTGGCCAGGGAGCCAACGTTGGCCCCACGGCCCTGCGTCAACACCTGCAGCGTCACATCCGGTGGCCTGGGAGAAAACGTGACTCAGATGTGGTGGTCCATCCTGCCGCCGCAGCAACGGGCAGCAGCGCAGCAGCGCCCAGTGGCATGCATGCCATTGAAAGCCAGTCAAGGCTCCACCACCCTGCAGAAGGGGCTGTTTCTCTTTGACATCATCTCCCGGTCCGATGCCCCTGCTCCTCGCTACTCATGGGGGCCGCAGTCGTTCAGCGAGGCGATTGCAAGAGACAAACAGTATGCGTCCAACCATCCTAAGGTGCAGAAGCTGACCGTGCTCCTGTCCAAGTTGTTGGTACTGCAGTCCCTCCCTTTCCAAATGGTGGACTCTGCACCGTTCAGAGAACCCTAATTGCTTGTGCCGACCCGAGATGGAGAGTTCCAAAAGGCCGTAATTTCTTTTCCAAAAAGGCATACAGCACTTCATAAATATGTAGAACAGAAGGTGGGTCAGTCCTTGAGCTTATCGGTTTGTTTCCAAGGTGCACGGGCAGCGCGGACGTCTGGAGCTGTAACTACGGTCAGGGCCAGTACATGTCCTTTATGGCCCACTGGTGAATGTGCTTCCTCCCAGGCACCCCAACAACTTGGACAGGAGCCGCCGCTGTCTCCTCCACGTTGTCAAACTGCTGCTCCTGCGCCAATGTCCGACTCCTCCTCCTCCACCCCCACCCCCCGCTCAGCCTCCACAAGTACTGCTCCATCCTACCACATGTGTAGGGCACAGCGGTGTCACGCAGTTCTACACCTGGCTTGCCTCGACGAACGAATTCACAAAGGGGGAAAGGAACTGCTCCGCGTCATGCAGCAAGAAATCGATGTGTGGCTTTCCTCCGCGCCAACTGCAAATCGGTACCATGGTGACGGACAATGGGAGGAACATGGCGTCTGCACCGAGGATGGATGGTCCATGCGCCCTGCATGGCGCACGTGTTCAATCTGGTTGTGAAAAGGTTCCTGAAGTCTTCCACCGATCTTCAGAACATTTTGAAAATGGCCAGGAAACTGGGGCATTTCACTTTTATCCATTCGTACAAAGCCAGGAACACCCTCCTCGAGTTGCAGCGGCAGAACGGCCCTCTCCAACCCCACTCTGATATGCGATGTTTCCACCTGCTGGAATTCCAGCCTGACATGTTGGACCCACTGTATGAACAGAGAAAGGCCATTAACGATTTTTTGATGATCCAGGCAGACAGAAGTACTCCCCTGTGTAACTTTGACGTCAGCCAGTGGCAGCTCATGCGGTGGACACCTTCCGTTTGTTGAGGCCATTCGAGGAGGCGAACGTTAATTTTTCAGTCGCCAGGGGCTAGGGATGAATAACGTCATTCCACTGCTTCATTCCTGGAAACAGTTGCTTTAAAAATCTGTCTGGGCAGGGGAGTGGAGACGTGGCGACTACATCTTGTGGCCGTATGAGTCCGGTGGGGACTGAAATGGAGGAGGAGGAGGACATTGGAGCAGAAGCATTGTCTGGTGAAATTAGTGGATTTTCTACCCAGGTGACAAGAGAGGAGGAGCAGGCGCAGCTGGAGGAGGTGGATGGAGATGAGGAAGTCGAGGCAGATGACCCCCCAAACACCGTGGGCAGTATACAGTGGAAAAGGAGGCAGGGAGCCCCTCGGAGTCACTTTTTGCAGATGGCCCCCAGCATGCTTATCTGCCTGGCTAGTGACAGCTGAATAGTCAGCAAACCGGCAGAGGATGACTTCTGGCTCCCACCCTATTGGACCCTCGCTAACCGGTCCAAAAAGGGAGCCTTTTTCCCAGCCTATTGGGGAGGGAAGACAAAACTCAAATACTATAGGGAAATCCTCCATAGTCAGTTGGCCACTGCCTATGTGCGGCATCGTCCCTCCTCTGACAGGTCTGACCGGGGGGTTCCTCAGCGCTCACGTACTACTTGCCGCGGGGTGCTGGGGGAAGGTGGGGGGGGGTAGGAGCAGTACCAGCTCCTTTAGCAGTAACCTAAGTCTGGAGTCATAATGAGCGTTCCTTCACCCGCACTAGTGAGGAGGGCAGTCGCCAGCAGCAGCAGCAGCAGGACCTGGGCAGTCCCTGAAAACCCAACAGGTTGTGGCCTACTTGGACAGCACTCTGCCACCTCAGTTAGAAAGATCCGCTGGAAATATGGGCAGCCAAATGGATGTGTGGGCCCCAACTTGCCCCGGGTTTTCAGTGGAGAAGCTGTCCTGCCCGGCCAGTAGTGTGGCATCAGAGGGGTGTTTTAGTGCGGCGGGGGCCATCGTTACCCCAAGGAGAAACCCCCTTTCCCACTGGAAATGTGGAACGACTGACCCTTTTTCAAGATGAATCAGGCGTGGATCGGCCAGGATTTCCACACACCCAATGCCTTAGGCGTCAGTCTGGGTTCAAACTACCTGCCTCAGCCACTATTCTGATGCCGCCACCCGCCTGAAAGCCAACATCTGCTGCCAGTTTCTCCATCTGCCTACCACCCCTCTTTACCAGGGGCTGGTATTGCCCCCACCTCAACACTCTGTCATTGTGCACTCTCTGACCTATGCTATTGCTCCTGCCGCCCTCACCTCGAAACTCTGTCATTGTGCCCCTCTGTGGCCTACTCCCTTTTTTTGCCACCTCCAGAATTTGTCATTGTGCCACTGTCTGAACTCATGCTTTCTGCTGTGGTGCTGCCATGTCCTCCACACTGTGTCATTGTGCCACTGCCCCGCCTCATACTGCTGCCGGGCCCTGACCTCCACATTGTATCATTGTGCCCCTCTGTGGCTAAACTGTTTTGCCGCCTCCATAAGTCATTGTGCCACTCCTGACCCCATATTTCTGCCGCCGTGACCTCCACACTGTATCATTGTCCACTGCCTGATGTCATGCTGCTGCTGCCGTTACCTCCACACTGGGGTGGATTGTGCCACTCTGTGGCCTAATACTGTTTTGCCCCCTTTCCCGAATTTCATTGTTTCCACTCTCTGACCTCTGCTTTCTGCTGTGGCTGCCACCCACCTCCACACTGTGTCATTGTGCCACTCTGTGGCCTACTCCTGTTTTTGACACCTCCAGAATGTCATTGTGCCACTCTCTGACCTCATGCTGCTGTGGCTTTCCGCCGTCACCTCCACACTCTGTCACTAAAGTTGCCACCTGAGCTCTCAGCTTGTTTTTTTTTTCCAGCTGTCGCTGCCATGACTTTAAACAGGCTACATTCCCGCTCCAGTTTTTTGGTCAGTTTTGCCCCCATAAGTGCCCAGGGAATTTTAGAGGGAAGCGATTCTAAGAGCGGCGGCAGTCATGTGCGTGTCATACTAAAACACAACATTGTATGAAGACCAAAGCAAGCTCCCTCTTGCATATTTTTAAACATGGCATAACGTTCTACAGCACCCTGCAGGCTCTGTGCAGCCTGGAAATAGCTGTTTTTTAACGCGATTCGTGCCGAAGTAATTCTGAACGAATTTATTTTTGTCGGAAAATTCGGCGAAGTGACCGATTCGAATTTTTGAGAAATTCGCCCATCTCTAGTGCCTGGCGTATAATGCACCTGGTTTTGTTGCACGACAGTTCATTTATATAGAGAATAGTCAACAGTTTTTTGACGCAAAATACACCAAATAATGACGCATTCATATTAGGACTTGTCGGCCATAGTTTTCCTTCTGGGAGTTTTGCGCATTGTATTTCAAGTTTGCTGTTGTAAAAAATCAAGTGGTCATTGACAGAGACTCTGGACTGACCTTATTCCTTGCACGCAGAGCCGTTATCATTTGCCATTGTTTCACCGAGTGGATTGTTGTTATTTTTGGGAGCTTTTTTGGGGATCGTGGGTCTCTCTTTTTGGGACACTTATGGCGACGTCCATTAAAGGGGTTTTGCTAGGAAGTGCCATATCTGCTAAGAAGCAAAAGTAAACAAGCCACGCTGAGCTAAGAGAGAGAGAGAGAGACTGCCAGAGCACAGAGCCATGCTTAAGGGATCGTGTGCAATGTTCACTCAAATAATCACACTACAACTAGTGGATTCTGTATACAAAAGACAACCTATTTCTACCCAGTGCCTTGAAGGCTTCTTCACCCTTCCTCTCATCAGATAAGAAGCCCGGCCAGCAGCTCCTGTCAGGTCTATCTAATAGAAGCTTTGAAGTAACTAAGGGCAGGTAAGGCAGCCTGTAGCTCTCTCAGGCTGCACTTTTTGTAATCACATATATTTAGATTTTGGAGGATCCCACGTCAACATTACATCGTGGCAAAAACCCTTTAAGGCTGCATCATTTTTTTAGTGTATTTTGCGCCAAAAAAACTGTTGACGCCCTGTTCTCTATGTAAATGAACTGATGTCCACCCAAACCAGGTGCATTATACACCAGGCATGACACATCTGAATTAGCCTAAAGTAGACAAATGTAATATATGAGCAATGATATGCTATGTGCCTAGATGAGGTGCGTCAATTACACTATGCAAGGTACCAGATTTCTGACAGCTTCATTCAGGCGCACTCTATACTCTTTGAATGCGCCTTAAACTTGGCGGCGCCTCTTTTCTGACCTGTCGCCTGAGGGTTAGTCCCATTGGTCTTGCATTGTCAGATTTGCTGATGATGATCTGGGTTACAGTATGTGACACCATGATGGTAGAATCAGGTTTTTCGTGTCATTAGAGCATTGAAAAAAACTTTGAGATTCTTATTTCACACGTTTTGATCAAAAAATGCTTATGCCACCCCCGACTTACAATGGGATCTCAAGGTGGGTGGTCCTACTCTATCTATATCTCTCACTAGAGCCAAATTCAGACTTCTCATTTGGGTCAACCGACCTCCATTATTCAGAGAAAACAATTTAAAGCACTAACGCTGCAAGCATACTGCATTGATATAACAACCTGTGGAGGTGGGCAGAGTGCAAGAGACCAGAATGGAGGCATCCCTTCCTCCCTATATAGACTAAAAGCAATATATGCCAAATACAACGTATGGTTCTGCACAAAAAAACATTTCTGAAAAACACAATGTGAACCTGGGTGCCACTGGCATGGTTGCGGGATATATATATATATATACATGCATTTCAATATCGGTGGCACACCATCAGCAAAAAGGGGTTTATACAATACAGGGAAAAACCTCTAAAAAAGGGCATTATGCTATCTATCATACATGAAAAATATTTGAGATTCTTAGTTCAAAATTTTGATGAAAAAAGTTATGCCACCCCGACTTACAACGGGATCTCAAGGCGGGTGGTCCTACTCTATCTATATCTCTCACTAGAGCCAAATGGCATATATTGCTTTTAATTTATAGAGGGAGGAATGGACGCCTCCATTTTGGTTTCTTGCACCCCGCCCAAGTATGTGTGCAAGGTTGGTGCCTGTTTTTATTTTTGGAGGTCGGTTGACCCAATGAGAAGTCTGAATTTGGCTCTATTGAGAGGTAAAGATAGCGTAGGACCACCCACCTTGAGATCCCGTTGTAAGCCGGGGGTGGCTTAAGCATTTTTTGATCAAAACATGTGAACTAAGAATCTCAAAGTTTTTTTCATGTATTGTAGATGGCATTAATGCTTCTTTAGGGATTTCCATGTATTGTATAGCCCCATTAGAGCATTGAGGCACAGAGTACGCTCTTATACTAGTTTATGTGCTTTTCTTGATGGGAGTGTGACCTCTAATTGGTCAAGCTTCACCTTATGATGTGTGAATGTTCTGCTGCTTCCACTGTTATTGGAGCCTGAAGAAAGCGGCAAGTACAACGCGGCATAGTGCAATGGGAGACCCAGCGTCTTATGTGGACTGACGGTCGCTGTAATACAGCTGTAGACTCTTGTCACATGACATCTGTAACATTGGGAGTCGGGGCGATACTTGCGTCTGCCATGACCCAGCTCAGCTTTCTCCTGCCCGCATCAGTGGCTTGTTTGTCATGAATGTGCTCCCAGTTCGGCCTGTTGCTCCCAGTTCGGCCTGTTGCTCCCAGTTCGGCCTGTTGCTCCCAGTTCGGCCTGTTGCTCCCAGTTCGGCCTGTTGCTCCCAGTTCGGCCTGTTGCTCCCAGTTCGGCCTGTTGCTCCCAGTTCGGCCTGTTGCTCCCAGTTCGGCCTGTTGCTCCCAGTTCGGCCTGTTGCTCCCCAGTTGGGCCCTGTTGCTCCCAGTTGGGCCTGTTGCTCCCAGTTCGGCCTGTTGCTCCCAGTTCGGCCTGTTGCTCCCAGTTTGGCCTGTTGCTCCCAGTTTGGCCTGTTGCTCCCAGTTTGGCCTGTTGCTCCCAGTTTGGCCTGTTGCTCCCAGTTCGGCCTGTTGCTCCCAGTTTGGCCTGTTGCTCCCAGACACCTCTCTGAACCCAAGGGAAAGCAAATACGAAACTGTGATAAAATATACAAAGCCATCGGCCGACTTAACCTCCATTACAGCCGGGACAGAAGTGGAAGGAGACAGGTTTACTATCTTGGTTTCTGAATAACCACATAAAGCTTTTCTCCCTCCTATATACCCCAGAGCTCAGCTTCTCTCCCTCCTATAACCCAGAGCTCAGCTTCTCTCCCTCCTATATACCCCAGAGCTCGGCTTCTCTCCCTCATCTATACACCAGAGCTCGGCTTCTCTCCCTCCTCTATACCCAGAGCTCGGCTTCTCTCCCTCCTATATACCCCAGAGCTCGGCTTCTCTCTCTCTATATTACCCCAGAGCTCGGCTTCTCTCCCTCCCATCTACCCCAGAGCTTGGCTTCTCTCCCTCCCATATACCCCAGAGCTCGGCTTCTCTCCCTCCAATATACCCCAGAGCTCAGCTTCTCTCCCTCCTATATACCCCAGAGCTCGGCTTCTCTCCCTCCTATATACCCCAGAGCTCAGCTTCTCTCCCTCCTATAGACCCCAGAGGTCGGCTTCTCCCTCCTATAGACCCCAGAGCTCGGCTTCTCTCCCTCCTCTATACCCCAGAGCTCGGCTTCTCTCCCTCCTATAGACCCCAGAGCTCGGCTTCTCTCCCTCCTATATACCCCAGAGCTCAGCTTCTCTCCCTCCTATATACCCCAGAGCTCGGCTTCTCTCCCTCCTATATACCCCAGAGCTCGGCTTCTCTCCCTCCTATATACCCCAGAGCTCGGCTTCTCTCCCTCCTATATACCCCAGAGCTCGGCTTCTCTCCCTCCTATATACCCCAGAGCTCGGCTTCTCTCCCTCCTATATACCCCAGAGCTTGGCTTCCCTCTCTCCTATATCCCGGAGCTCAGCTTCTCTCCCTCCTATACACCCCAGAACTCGGCTTCCTCTCTCCTATATCCCGGAGCTCAGCTTTTTTCCTCTTTCATATCCTGCTCTCATATAGGGCAACATAATCTACCGGACAGGTTCACTTTAAGGTGTACGGGATATGAAGTGCAGGGATCCCCTTGTATCCGCTGTGGTTCCCTTCCAGAAGAGTATGATGTATAACGAAACGACAGATAACGAGGCAGAAAAAAAAATGTCCAGTATAATGTAATAATGTAACGAGGCATAAAGGACATTGTGAGCCTGTAGCAAGGGGCTGTAGTATGTCCTCTTGCCCAGTAGATGGCACCGGAACATCAAAGGTGAAGTGTGGTAGTTGCCTGATTACAGAGGGAAACGTTTTGAGGGGATACAGGGACAGGAGGAGGAAAGGGAGGAGTTGGGATCCCCGGAGGACGTGTGGAGGCTGAGAGTGTGTCTCCCTGCTCTGTGAAGAGGTTTGGTGGAGTTGATACTACCCATCAGTATACAAGGGTTTACCAGTGCCTCTGCAAGGTTCCTACAAAAAGAGCTATCGGTTGTGTCTCAGAACACGCATCGTGGGAGAAGGAGACTCCCCACATGCCGGCTTTGCCGCTGAAGAGAGACCGCTACGATATTGATGGACTGAATCACAATACCTGTTGAGTAATACCTTTTGTGAACTGTTTGTAATCACTCTTGTTCAGTAAGGCTATGTTCACACGGCTTAATTGCGGGACGTAATTTCGCCCCGCAATTACGCCGTGTGGACGGGGGCGGGGGCGGGAGCGGGGGAGTAAGCAGGGGGCCGGCACTTCGCCGGCCCATTGACTATCACTGCTAGCGGCGCGTATACGCCGCTAGAAAGTGACAGGTGAATTATCTCCCCGCCCGGCGGATTCGCCGGGCGGGGAGAGGAGACGTAATCCATAGTTCTCTATGAGAACTGTGAATTACCGTAATGAATGGGCCGTTTTCGGCCCGTAATTGGCGCACTTCGGCGCGTAATTACGGACCGAAATACGGCCCATTTTAAGCCGTGTGAACATAGCCTTAAGTATAGAAGAAAGTACTCTGCCCGGTTGGTTGCCGTTCTTTACATTTGGCGTTGTCGGCAGGATGGATACTGATATGGCAACTGGCAGAGTTACTTCCGCCTCATCCAGCGTCTCACCTACAGTCCCGGTGGGCGCTCTACTGAGCCACTTACCCAAGTTTAGTGGTGACAATATTTCGCTTGAAGATTGGAAGGAAAGACTAGATGGGGCTGCCCGGTTGTGTAATATCGCCCCACATCTGAAAGCAGAGTTGGCACCGAGTACCCTTGAAGGAGAAGCCCTGAAAACAGTTATGCTGCACTCTACACGTCAAAGGGAAAGTTTTGAGCAGATCCTGAGTATCCTAGAGGATGTGTATGGAGACGTCTCGTCAGCAGCAGTGTTAATGAAGAGATTCTTTGCCAGTTGTCAGAAAGAGGAAGAGACACTACCCCAGTATGCAAACGGCCTACAGGAGCTCATGACTGCTTTGCAAAAGAAAGAAGAAAATGGCGCTGCAACCTTCGCCAATACAGAGCTGCTGGTGCAAGATCAATTTCTGTTAGGATTGAGAAGTCAGTCACTACGGAGGACCTTAAGGGGGCGGGTTAAACTGGACCCCCATCTGACCTTCCACCAAGTGTTAAAGGAAACGATCACGTTGGAGAAAGAGGAGGAGGTGGAGGCGACCGCGGTAAGGCCACAAGCTGAGGTAACACCAGTCCGAGAGAATACACTGGAGCTAAGAATGAATTCCCTGGAGGAAGCGCTGAGAGAACTTCAAGGGACTTTGGCAACTTAAGGTAGTAGACTGACATACCGGGCCCATTAGACCGCAACAGGGAGATTCACCCGAAGACGGGAGCCTACACGAATGAGAGATAACAGACCGAAGTGTTGTGAGTGTGACGAAGTAGGCCACCTAAGGAAGAACTGTCCCCGACAGGGTTGAGACTCTAACAGGGGGGATTTAAACTAATCCCCTGCAGTTGTG
>JAODAL010044475.1:0-32849 GCA_025379985.1 Phyllomedusa bahiana | reverse complement strand
TACATCGATGCGAGTTGCTGGGTGAATAAAATTCGTCGGGGATGGGAGGTCTCTCGCCCCAAGCGTCTTTTATCCTGTGGACAGCCCCTTTTTTGAAAGAGCGCAAAGGGGGGCATCTTCCAAGAAGTCCAAATGGAGGGTACAAATTGGACTGCTAATTCCCCCAGACAGTCGTCCTGACGGAGGCTAAGACCCCCCCGGGGTTTGGGCCGAGGATGCCCCCCGGCCGGCTCCTCGAAGACTTGTGGGGAATTCAGGAGGAAGGTTGTAATCCCCTGTTACAGGTTTGTTCCTGTCCAAGGAGGCTTTTGCCCAGGCAGAGCCTCCCGGATAGAAAAGACTCACTACAAAGGCCCACCTTAGATCTTCTAAAGGAAACGATCCGCCATTATTTCCAGTGCTAGAGCACTGGGGAAAAAACCCCCGGCAGACTTGGATCCCCCGGCAAAGCTGGGAGGGAAAAGGAAGCCGAAGTTTGGGGTCCCACGGCGGCCAAAGGAAGGGTGATGAGACGGACCCGCAACAAGCCACGGTGGAGACTTTTGCGGGGATGCAAGGGGGCTGCCATCATGGGGAAAGCTGGCCAACTCTGGCCTGTTGTGCGTTTTTGCTGCGTTTGCTGGGCAACAATCGTCTAAGATCTGCAATGCTTGGCAAAGGCACCTTGGCGGGACCCAGGGCGGGATCTTACTGTAACAAATTTGGGAAGTGGATCTGTGGAACACCGCAAGCGATGGGAAGCCAGGGAAGGGGAATCTAAGTAGGTCCCGGTTTTAACCAAGCCCCCCGCAAACGGGATGGATTTTGCAGCGGCGGAGTCTACCAGTCTTTACCCCTAAACATGATTTGCTTGGTGGCGGCCAAAAGGGGTGAACGTAGTACAGAATCGTGGACGTGGCTAGTCGGGGACAGGGGGCAAGGTCGGGGCAGGCACAAAGGTTTGGAGTCGATAAACGTAGGGAGAGGTCGAATAACGGTAGGACAATAAATACTTGGGAAAGCTTTTTTCTGGGCAGGAGGCAACAAAGATCCCGCAGAAGTGATGTGGGTCCCAAAACCCAAATAGGACAGGCCCCCGGGAATTAGCCAATTACGGCGCACTGACCTTTAAATCCACATGGCCAAGCGCGCCCGCTGGGGGGCGGCAGCGCTTTCCCCGGCCCGGGCGGGGGACGGCCCCGAAGGGAGGGCGGTCAGGTGAGGGACGGACAATGCCCAGGGGCAGCAGGGGGGCCCGCGGCGGCACCCCCCCCCCGGGCCCCCCCAGGGGGGACACGGTGCGACCGGGGGTCCGTGGCCCGGATCGGGGCGCAACCCTTTACATCATAAATAGGGGGTACATGTATAAATTTGCCGTTTAAACGAAAAATTTTCATTTTCATAGTAATAGCCTAGAATCACCTGTTTTATAAACCTGTCTACTCAGGTCTAAATAGGTATTCTAGAGCTAAGTTGAATTCGGCTCAGGTATACCACTTTGCGGGGTTCCGTCCCCCCGCCTCCCACGCCCCCCGAAATCGGGCCTTTACCAAAAGGGAGGCACCCCAAAAGGTGGGGGGAGGGTCGTCAAGTGAGAGAGTAGTTAGTTGACAGCAGCATGAGTAGACCACACAGTGGCACAATGACAGATTGTGGAGGTGGCGCGCATGATAGGCCACAGATTGGCACAATTAAAGCGTTGAGGTGGCGTCAAAAAACAGCAGCACTCAGGCCTTTGAGTGGCAAAATGACTAACTTTGAGGTGGGAATAGGAACAAATGGGAGGTGGGCGGCAGCACAGCATGAGGAACCGGTGGGAAGGCAACAACTACTTAATGGCCCAGAAAAGAGTGGGGAGGTGGGGGGCAATACCCCCCGGGAAAAAGTGGGGTGGAAAGGAGCACCCGGAAGTAGTGTGTAGCATCAGCGGGGGGCAGCTCAGAAACACTGGGGAGGTGCCAGAAGAATCCAGATCATTTTTCAAATTTTGGGGTAGGGGGCTGGCTGACTAATGTGATGCATAAAGCATTGGTGTTGGGGAAATCCTGCCTGATCCACCCCTATTCATCTTGACAAAGGTGAGTCCCCCACTTTTTCGGATGGAAAAAGGGGTTTTCTCCTCCGGGTAACTATGGGCCCTGTTGCACTGATGCCACACTACTGGCCGGGCAGGACAGCTTCTCCAGTGCAGATACAAGAAGGGTCACACACACCTAGGTAACATAAAGGTATTTGGGTGCAATGTGGAGAATAGATCTATATATAATTGCACTGCACGCCATAAGGGTTTTTTATGCAAAGAGATATTTATTTACATATATACAAAGGAAGCATTAATTCTAAAAATATGAATGCACAAAGTTCAAGGAGTATAGTTAAACACATGTTTTACAAAGACCGGCATAGCGTAGCAGCCTCCGGATGCCACGCACGTGTCTCCTATTCAACGCCCCCATTGGCTTATACCCTGGCCGACTCGTGCCCACTGGAGCCCTGTATTTCTCTCTTACCTGGTAAATACCTATAACTACATTGTGTACCTTTTGTCATATTCCCAGTACTCATATAGTGGATGTCTCTTGAAAAAGGCCCCAAGCCCAAACTCTTAAGTATGACATCCATACTCTTTTTAAAACCGGTTTAACATACTCCTTGAACTTTGTCAATTTTTTTTATGAATTTAATAGCTATGCCTTTTTATATATGTAAATTAAATCTTTTGCACAAAAAAACCCCTTATGGTGGCAGTGGAATTTTTCTTTCACTATTCTTCTCCCGTCAAACTCGCAAATTACGGCCCCAAAACCAGTTTTGGGTGCCAAGGTCCAGCGGATCTTCCTGTTGGGGGGTGGCACGGGGCTGCAAGATGGCCCCCCCTGCTGGTCAGGGTCTGCTCCAGGTGCTGCCTGTACTGGTGAGTACCTTTCCCACTAGGGAGGTGAAGAAACTGCTCATCCAAAACTCCAACTAGGTTGTGTGATGGACTGGTACTGCTCCCACACTCCACCCTCAAAAGCGCCATGGGAGTGGGCGTGAGTGGAGCAACCTCCCGTCAGACCTCGAAGGATGAACGATGGTGGGTATGGGCCAGGGCCAATGACTAATAGGATGTTTTTAGTCTGGTTTGTCCCCCCCTCTCACGGGTAAAAAAAAGGCCCCCTTTTTGGGATCAAAGCAGGGCCCAAAAGGGGGTGGAGAGCCAGAAGTCATCCCTTCCGGAGGGTTGTCTTTCGGGTCAATACCCAAGAAAATCAGCAGCAGGGGCCATCTCGCAAGTGACTCGAGGGACTCCCGCCTCATCCCCTCTGTATATTGCCACAATGTGTCTGGGTCATCTGCTTCGTCTTCCTCATCTCCCTCTACCTCCTCCGGCTGCTGTGAGAAATACACACAATGTACACTCACCGGCCACTTTATTAGGTACCCCCTGCCCAAACCTGCTCGTTAACACTTAAATTTTCAAATCAGCCAATCACAGGGCGCAATCATGCATTTAGGAAATGTAGACAGGGTTTCTAGACAATCTCCTCAGTTCAAACCAAAAGCCATTTGGGGGAAGAAAGGTGATTTTAGTGTTTTAAACTGGTATTTTGTTGGTGCAGAAGGGCGGGTTGAGTATTTCAGAAACTGCTGACTCGGGGATTTTCACGCAAAACCCACTCTGGGGTTTACAGAAAATGGTCCAAAAAAGAAAAAACATCCAGGAGCGGCAGTCCTGTGGGCGAAATCCCTTGTTGACCCAAGGTCAGGGAGAATGGGCAGACTGGTTCGAGCTGATAAAAGGCAACAGTGACCAAAAGCCACCCTTAAAACCCAAAGGGTAGGCAAAGGCATCCTGAACGCACAGTACGGCGAACTTTGAGGCAGAGGGAAACAGCGAGAAGACCACCCCGGGTGCCACCCTTTCGCTAAGAACGGAAACTGGGCTCCAATTTGCCCAAGCTCATCAAATTTGGACAGAAAGAAGATTGGAAAAACGTTTGCCTGGTCTGTTGAGTCTCGTTTTCTGCTCGCATTGGGGATGGAAGGTTAGAATTTGGCGTCAACAACTGAAAGCATGGATCCATCCGCCTTGATAAACGGTTCAGGCTGGGGGGGTGGAGTCAGGTGTGGGGGAAAATTTTCTTGGGACTCTTTGGGCCCCCTTGGTACCAATTGAGCATCGTTGCAAACCTGTTGAAAAAAAATTTCCACAAGAATGAGGCAGTTCTGAAGGCAAAAGGGGGGCCAACCTTACTAGCATGGTGTACCCCAATAAAGTGGGCCGGGGAGTGTAATTTCAAAGTAGTTCCCCCCCAATAAATGAAAAAAGAACTCCTGGTTCAGGAACATTTTTGTAGTTTTAAATTTTTTCACTCCGAAAATATAAAAACGGGGGTATTTTTTCACAGAGGGAATCAGTGCTGCTGCGAGAGATCCATGTACATAAAAGCACGTGACAAATGGGAAATTTAAAAGGCTGCCTATTTATAGGGGTGTGACATCAAGAAGTGGTTAGCGCGATTGGGTACATGTCCTATTTATGGCATTGAGGGTGTTTCCCTTTTTTTCTCCCATATTTTTTTTCCCCATGTCACGCCATGTGTTCGCGGCCATTTTAGAAAAAAAGACGATTCGTTATCACGAATCTTCAGGAAATTCGGTTTCGTTTGGAATCGAATTTTTCCTGAAATTCAAATGAATTTCACTCCATCAGATTCACTTCGCTCATCCCTAATAATTATGAACACTTTCCCCCGAAAATAATTTATGCAGCATAACTGTAGTAATATGCAGTAATACTTTGAAATGTTTAGCATTTTTAAAGTTCTCATTTTAACTATTTGAGGCGTTCGTAAGTTTAGTTATAAAAATCTGTTTGGTAGAGCAAAAACCAGCTAGTTCATATAAAATGAACACTAATAGGAAAAAAACAACACTACGAAACAAATTTAAAAAAATAAAAATTACAATATTTTTTTGTTCTCAAAATGGAAACCAGTTGAGCAGCCATTTCTTGCTGCTAAAAAAATGTCCATGTCAGATGCCAGCGCTGTCTATTTTGGGTTGTTTGAAAAATGCAGTGTGGGTTCACGATGGGAATATCTTTTGTTACCTCACATGCCATTTTCTAAAAATAGATTAAACTGTGAAGGACTCATTGTGCTCATTATAAACCTGTGTACATACGGGTACATCATGGTCAGGAAAGGGTTACCACTAGAGAGGGGCGAATTTCTCAAACATTTGATTCGCCGAGTTCGCCGAATTTTCCGTCCAAAATCGTTCTGACCCAATTTATTTGCGGCAATCAGTTAAAAAACAGCTATTTTTTGGCTGCATAGGCCGTAGGGGGTTGAAAAAGTTGTGCTGTCAAAATTTTGCATGGGGTGCTTTGGTCGTCAACAATGCTGGCTTTAGTAACACCAATGACACCGCCGCTTTAGAATTGCTTACTCTTCAATTGCCTGGGGACTTACGGGGGAAAACTGACCCAAAAAACTGAATGGGAATGCGCTGGCAAAGGGAACGTCAGCAACTTGAAAACCGAGCTAGGGCCAAGATACTACAATAGCTCAAAGAACACATGTATGTTCCTGGGGGCTGACAGGGCGCAGCACAGTAAAAGGACTCACATTGGGGTCACCCGTGAGGCCACAGCTTCCGTTTGTCAGTTTCCCCGTTGTTTTGACCACCATGCCAACATTTTCCCCAATGGTTTATAACCCTCAAATTTCACCCAGATGACACTGACCAAAACCCCAGCCCAAAAGTCGAGGGGTTTGTCAGACACCAACCCCTTTGTTGGCATGGCCCCGGGAGAGGGATGGGCCCACCCCCGTCCCGTTCGTTCCCACAACCGAGAATAAAATGTGCGGGTGGACTTTGTGCCACAACAGTGAGACCAAATATTTGGGACAGTGGCACAAAAAGGGGGGGGGAAGACATCCGCTGCTTCTTGCAGAAGCGGGCAAGTGTGATGAGGAAGTGGGATGGGGGTTATGTTTTCGAGCGGTCAGGGTTTGTAAAGCGACACCGTTGGGAGGCGCGGGACAGGCAAAAAAAATCGATATCCCATCGCAGAAGTGCAGAAGCTGATCATGCTCCTGCCAAGTTGGTGGGAGCGAGTCCCTCCCTTTTTAAGTGGTGGACTCTGCACTGTTCAAGAACTATCAGGAAAATTTAAAAGACTTCTGCCTTTCCTAAACCGCAAACACAACCTCCTTGAGCTGTACTAACATAAACTATGAAAAAAGAAAAACAGAAATTTTTTTAAAAAAGAAAAAAAATGATTTAACAGGGACATATTTTTAAAGGGAAATTGATGAACAGGGGGAAATTGATAACAGGGAAAATTATGAAAAGGGGGGGAAAAGGGACAGGGAAATTGATGAAACTAGAAAGGGCATTAACGATTTTTTTGAGATCCAAGTGGGGCAGGGGGTAATGCTGGTTTTAATGTGTGTCAGCCAGTGGACTCATGCTGACACCTGCAGTTTTCTCAGGGTTTTTTGAGGAGGCGACGTTTTTTTTGTCAGTCGCCAGGGCTGCGGGATGAATAACCATTCCACTGCTTCTGTCCTGAAACAATGTTGCAAAAAAACTGTTTGGGCAGGGGATGGGACATGGCAAATATATCTCATGGCCACATGAGTCCAGTTGGGGCTGAACTGGAGGAGGAGGAGGAGGAAGACACTGAAGCACAAGCAGTGTCTGGCGAAATGAGTGTTTATTTTATTCAGGTAACAGGAGAGGAGCAGCTGGAAGATTAGGAAGACGAGGAAGATGACCCAGACACACCGTGGCAGTATACAGTGGAGATGGAGGCAGGGAGTCCCTCAGAGTCACTTGCGCAGATGGCCTGCTGCATGCTGATTTGTCTGGCTAGTGACAGCTGAATTATCACCATCCGGCAGAAGAATGCCTTCAGGCTCTCCACCCTCTTGGACCCTTGTTACTGGTCCCAAAAGGGGGCATTTTTTCACCTGCCAAGACGGAGGACAAACTCAAGCACTTTAGAGTCATCCTGTGTAATCAGTTGGCCGCTCCCTATCTGCGCCATTGTCCATCCTCTAGAAGGTCTGACTGGGTGGTTCATCAGCGCTCATGTACCACTGCCACGGCTGCTATGGAGGGATGGGGGGTTAGGAGCAGTACCAGCTCCATCAGCAGCAACCTGAGTCTGGAATTGTTGATGAACAGCTTTCTTCACCCTCTAGTGATTTAGGTACCCACCAGCATCAGCACCTGGAGCAGACCCTGAAGCCTGGATTCTTTTGGCTACCTGCCTCAGCTACTATTCTGATGCTGTCACCCGCCTGATGCCCCACATCTGCTGTCAGCTGCTCCTTCTACCACCTACATCTTTACAATGGACTGGTATTGCCATTCACCTCCCCACTCTTCACTGGGCCATTATGTAGCCTTCTGAGGCTGCTGACACCTCACCACTCATATTGCTGCTGTCATCTCCAGGCTATGTCACCATGTCACTCTCTGGCTTGATGTTGCTGATACTGCTACTTCCTCATTATGTCACCACCTCAAAATTATGAAATTGTGCCACTCTGCGGCCTGTTGCTGCTGCTGTTGCTGCCACCACCTCCACACTGTGTGCTTATGCCAGTCTGTGGTCAAATCATGCTGCTGCCACCTTCACAATCTATCATTTGCCACTCTGTGGCCTTCTCATGCTTCTGCCAACTGACCACTCTCTAAGTCGACCACCCTATAGTTTTCTAATGCTGTTTCCAGCCTCCACCACTCTATGACGTTACCACTATGTTTCCCTTCTTTTAATCTGTCACAAGGAATGAACAGGACAAACACAACCGATTGTGTTTAGTGATGAGCGATTACGTTGACTATCGTCATCGGGTCGATAGTCGATATCGGCAATTATCAAGACGATTTCCGATAGTCGATAATAGATTATCGCCGATGACCATTAAAGTCTATGGGAGAGGAACAACACCTTCATTCTTACACCCAAACAGGGCTGAAGAAGCTGGAATTAACATCCACAACAGTCAAATGGATACCTGCTACATCTTAGGCAACACACTTAGGTTATAAAAGCCACAGAAAAAAAGTCACACACCATTCACTATCCCTTTCTTGCACCACAGCCTGACCGTTAAACCTGCATCACCCACAAATTAAAAAGTGCCAGAAGGCAGTATGATTTGAACCATCATTTTACTTGAACTGGACATTGAATATCCCTGTCCTGGAAAGCAGCATGAGCCCCAAACCTGCATGACCCCAGATTAAAAGTGCCAGAAAAAGGAGTCTTTCAACCACCATTTTAATTTCACTGGACATTGACTATCCCTGTCCTGGGCCACAGCATGAGGCCCAAACCTGCATGACCCCCAGATTTAAAAAGTGCCGGAAATTGGAGTCTTTGAATCACCATTTTAATTGAACTGGACATTGACTATATCTGTCCTGTACCGCAGAATGACCATTAAACCTGTCTGACCCACAGATTAAAAAGTGCAACAAAAAGGAGTCTTTGAACCACCATTTTAGTTGAACTGGACATACACTATCCCTGTCCTGGGCCACAGCATGAGCCCAAAACCTGCATGACCCCCAGATTTAAAAAGTGCCGGAAAAAGGTGTCTTTCAACCACCATTTTAATTGAACTGGACATTGACTATACCAGTTCTGTACCACAGTATGACCATTAAATCTGTCTGACCCACAGATTAAAAAGTGCCGGAAAAAGGAGACTTTGAACAACCATTTTAGTTGAACTGGACATTGACTATATCTGTCCTGTTCCGCAGAATGACCATTAAACCTGTCTGACCCGCAGATTAAAAAGTGCAAGAAAAAGGAGTCTTTCAACCACCATTTTAGTTGAACTGGACATTGACAATATCTGTATAGGGCCATGGCATGAGCCCCAAATCTGCATGTCCCCCAGATTTAAAAAGTGCCGGAAAAAGGTGTCTTTCAACCACCATTTTAGTTGAACTGTACATTGACTATACCTGTTCTGTACCACAGTATGACCATTAAATCTGTCTGACCCACAGATTAAAAAGTGCCGGAAAAAGGAGTCTTTCAACCACCATTTTAGTTGAACTGGACATTGACTATATCTGTCCAGGGCCACAGCATGAGCCCCAAACCTGCATGACCCCCAGATTTAAAAAGTGCCGGAAATAGGAGTCTTTGAAACAACCATTTTAGTTGAACTGGACATTGTCTATTCATGTCCTGTACCGCAGTATGACCATTAAACCTGTCTGACTCACAGATTAAAAAGTGCAAGAAAAAGGAGTCTTTGACCCATCATTTTAGTTGAACTGGACATTGACTAGACCTGACCTGTACAGCAGTATGACCATTAAACCTGTCTGACCCACAGATTAAAAAGTGCCGAAAATAGGAGTCTTTGAACTACCATTTTAGTTGAACTGGACATTGACTATATCTGTCCTGTACCGCAGAATGACCATTAAACCTGTCTGACCCACAGATTAAAAAGTGACGGAAATAGGAGTCTTTGAACCACCATTTTAGTTGAACTGGACATTGGCTAGACATGTCCTGGGTAACCTACATCTGTTCAAGTCTTCCTGTACCTCCCTTGTACAATTCAGAGGAATATTTGTATCAGCTGTTTTGTACATGCCAGTTTTTTAGCAGTTTAATTCTAAACATTTTCAAAATAGGATGGAATCCCACCACGTCTTTGTTTCTCTTTTTTAATTGTATTAAATGGGTTGTCTCACTACAGGGATAACTAGCTATTTTAAAGATCTTGCAAAAACAAGTCATTTTGCAATATGTGTCCATAAACAGTGTCCTACCTATTCCTGTTTTTGACAGCACCATCACTCTTGAGACACTTTTGACAATTGTGAAGAACAATTGTCTGTTAAAAACCAATAAGACCTGTAGTGTAGCTGCATTTCACAGAAAAATGCCCCCAAAATTTCAAAACATGACCCTTGAGCCACTTTTGACAATTGTGAAGAACAAATGTCTATTAGAAACCACATTTTTTACAATAGGACCTGTAGTCTAGCTGCATTTCACAGCAAAATGCCCCCAAAAATTCAAAACATGACCCTTGAGCCACTTTTGACAATTGTGCTGGATGCAGGTTGCATTAACCACTGAAGAACAGATTGGCGACACTGTTCGTTACTGAGATTCACAGGGCCTTGACCCAGCGATGACAGGCCTGACGGTCCTGCAACCGACGATCCGCTGGCTTGCATGTTGTCACCAGCACTGGAAGGAGCACCTTCTCTCGTACTTCTACCTCCATGTCCTACCTCCCTCTTTGCTCGCTTACCACCTGCATTTCGCTCCATGTTCAGAAAGATAAAAATTTGAGAAGGTATGGAAGAGTTTTGGAAAGTCTCTTATTAAAATACGGCAATTCACAGCTATTCTCAAATCCCTCTTATTTCCTACAGCCAACTATGAATAGAAACTGAAATGTTTCTAGCGAATAGCTGTGAAATGCGGTCTGGTGGAAGAACCGTAAGACAAAATCAACAGTGTTCTTCCTTCAGTCCCAGGGATTTACAAATGCCCAGTAGGATTAGGAAATGATAGTTTTCAACAAAATAACATACAAGTGCGCTATCTGCGCAAATCTGAGATTCAACAAGCCCAATAAAACTATTCAGAAGTTAGATGGATGAGAAATTGTGTTTTTTGCAGCAAAATTTTTGTATCAGAATTGTCGTACAACGTGGCTATTTGAAAAAACTAGGGCCACACCACGTGCAATACAGCTATTTAAAAACTATTCGGTTAACAAACGGTGTTTTTTGCACCTATCACTACACCTGCGTTGACTACAAAATTGCTGTATTCAAATTTAAGCGCAAGGTGCCTCTATCAACAAAGCTGGACTGCGCCAAAGTGAAAAAACACCTATCTGAAATGTATACGGATAATAAAAGTGGAGTTTTGCACCTATCAAATACACCTGCGGTGACTACAAAATTGCTGTATTCAAATTTAAGCGCAAGGTGCCTCTATCAACAAAGCTGGCCTGCGCCAAAGTGAAAAAAACACCTATCTGAAATGTATACGGATAATAAAAGTGGAGTTTTGCACCTATCAAATAGACCTGCAGTTACTGACAAAGATCTGACCTAGATAAATTCAGATGCCAACATACAAGTAATATTTCACCAAAAACTGTAATAAAAAGCCATTGCAATGCAATGTCTAAACAAAGCCTTGGCTGCACAATATCCACTTTCCTTTATAGAGCTTGTCTGTGTTCGCCCGCGGCCACTCCCTCCCCCCGTGACTGTACAGCGCTAGATGCTCCTTTAAAATTCTCAGCCTGAGTAACTAAAATCTGCAAATCTCTAATCTACCTAAGTTCTAATGTTCACAGCTAAAAGCATAGCTGTCTGTGTGAACAAATAGAACAATTTCGCTGAGCTGTTTGACAGAGACCGAGCACACGTCCTACTCCTATGATACACAGACACACACTGAGGCAGAACAGGAAGGGCTGTTCTATGTAAAACAAGGTCATGTGATTTTTCCAGCCAATCGCAACCATACACATCCCAGTCATGACGTCGCACACACAGCTCACCCTGCTCTATTCTCTAAGCTGATTTGCTGGCCGCCAAAATGACAGGAAGCACTGAAAATGGCGCGATATTAATAGATTATGCACAGATTTTATCCTAAATTATCGCGCGATCGAAAAATCCGATCAACATAAAAACCGTGCCGATTTCAACTTTGTCGATAAAAATCGCTCAACACTAATTGTGTTTTCAGAGAAGCCGTAAGGCTAGTATGATATGGTCCTTTGTTTGTATCAGGATTGTCAGATGAGTAGGTAGCCAAAAACAGGAGTGGATACAAAACACAGAACACATGCAAATATTGCATTTACTTATTTTTGGGATGAACTTCTGTTTCTTTTTGCTTTAGCAATGATGTATTATTGACCAGTTCAAAGCGATCACTGAAGGATCAAAGAAATGGCAAAATGATTTTTGACGTCAATGCAAAATTACTGATGACACCCTCTTCACTCTATATGTATCAGCATTTAACAGAATCACCACAATAATTGAAAAAAATGTACTGTTTGCCACAGATAGCAATATCCCAAGAGACTGGAGTGGCAGGATTTGAGATGTATGTAGGGCTGAAATACACATCCACTGGATTTGACACAGAATTCTCCACAAAAAGTTAATAAATTATCTCTTGGCCACAGATCAATTTACCCCCACCGGTCTGAAGTTGATGGATTTCAGACATGTATGTGGCAGAAATACATACACCCTGCATTTTACTCCAAATTACCCCACAATCAAGAGGTTAAATTAACCCTTGTTAACCCAGAAGTAAATTAGGCATATAGGGTATTAAAAAATACAGACACCCTGTACTTTAGTCCAAATTACCGCACAATCATGAAGTTAAATTAAGCCTTGTGTATGAAATGTCGTAGGGAAAAAACAGATGTAAATTAAGCGTATAAGGGACCAATAAATACAGACACCCAGTACTTTAGTCCAAATTACCGCACAATCAAGAAGTTAAATTAAGCCTTGTGTATGAAATATCGTACAGAAAAAACAGATGTAAATTAGGCGTATAGGCGACCAAAAAATACAGACACCCTGTACTTTAGTCCAAATTAATGCACAATCAAGAAGTTCAATTAAGCCTTGTGTTGTAAAACATTGTACCATGCTCAAATATGCATAGGGAGCATGGTTTGGTCTTCATTAGGGATGAGCGATATTATCAGCAAAAGTTGAAATCGGCACGTTTTTTAGGCTTATCGGAAATTTCTGATCACGCGATAGTTTAGGTGACAATCTTATAGACAATCTATTACTATTGCACCATTTTCAGCGTTTCCTGTCATTTTGGCCAGCCAATCAGCTCCGAGGATAGAGGGGGTTGAGGAGGATGTACAACTTCACCACTTTGCGGTGTATGGATCTCATTGGCTGCAAAAATCAAGTGACCTCGTTTTTTCTATGCAACTGCATTTCCTGTTTGAGCTCATACTCTGTCTATCACACTTCACAGCAGGACGTGCATCACTGCGTTTAAACCAATAGCTGTTCTAACAGCTCTGAGAGATAGTCGCTTCTAATACAAGAAACCATCCACCTACCTACAGCTTAGAATAGAGTTAGATTAGAGAATTTCACTTGTGATTTAGTTAGAGAAAGTTTTCAGGATCTCTAATGGTGTGTGCAGCTTCGGGGTGGGGGGGGGCAGGATGAGAGGCATTTGAAACAATATATTTTGCAGCTCAGTGTGTTCTGTGATCTTCAATTGAAAAATAATTGTTTTTTACCACTTTTTTGGCCAGCAAACTTCTGATAGGAGTTGAAATTGTCTCTGTGTTTTCAGTTCTATTGCAATCACTGCGTGTCAGTGTTTACAAGAACCGGCATAACTTATCTCTATAAATTTTAAATAGTTTTATTGATGTGCGTGCCTCAGTTTGGGGCATATAGCTCAGTTGTATGCAAATTGTGTTGTAAATATTTCCTAGTAAATTGCGCCTGTAGTCAGTGGTGCGACGGCAGCCATATAAATCCATATAAAATTTAAATACTGTTATTGCTGTCCGTGTGTCTGTTTGCCACAAAGAGATCAGTTGTACGCATATTGTTTTATACATATTTTATAGTAAATTACACTTGTTGTCAGTGGTGCGAAGGCCACCATATTAATCCATGTAACAATTAAATACTCTTTTATTGCAGTCCGTGCGTCTGTTTGGTGCAAAGAGCTCAGTTGTACGCATATTGTGTTATATATATTTAATAGTAAATTACGCCTGTTGTCATTGGTGCGAAGGCTGCCATATTAATCCATTTAACATTTAAATACCCTTATTGCAGTCAGTGCGTCTGTTTGGCGCAGAGAGCTCAGTTGTACGCATATTGTTTTATACATATTTTATAGTAAATTACGCTTGTTGTCAGTGGTGCGAAGGCCACCATATTAATCCATGTAACAATTAAATACTCTTATTGCAGTCCGTGCGTCTGTTTGGCGCAGAGAGCTCAGTTGTAGCATATTGTCTTAAAAATATTTCATAGTAAATTACACTTGTTGTCACTGGTGCGAAGGCCACCATATTAATCCATAAAACATTTAAGTAATCTTATTGCAGTCTGTGCGTCTGTTTGGTGCAGAGAGCTCAGTTGTAGCATATTGTCTTATAAATATTTTATAGTAAATTACGCCTGTAGTCAGTGGTGCGAAGGCCGCCATATTAATCCATATGACATTCAAATACCCTTATTGCAGTCGGTGCGTCTGTTTGGCGCAGAGAGCTCAGTTGTACGCATATTGTTTTATACATATTTGATAGTGAATTAAACCATAGCCAGTGGTGCGAAGGCCACCATATTAATCCACATAACTTTTTAATACTTCTGTTTCACTCAGTGCATCTCAGTTTGGCGCTAATCGTGAATTTGTACGATAGTTTGTTGAAAACTATCATCTGCTAGTCGTACTACGCAGCTGTAATTCTCAGGGGCTGAAGGTCTTGATTGTGTACTGAGGAAGGCTGGAGGTCTTAGCTCACACTTCCGCTTCCGCACTCTGCTTCAGCACGACTGCTTTCGTTGCTGCATCATAAGGGCATTTTTGCCGTGTTAATATATGAGGGACGCCAGCCCTGGCTCTCACCGCACCCACTGTAACTCCGGCACTGCTAGCTGAACCTACGTGATCCACGTTTACAGCCTCAGTAATTGATCAGCCTTGATCAGTAATTTCCTTCAACCCACTTGACAGTAGAATGCAGGATTTTTAGACTGGCCTCGTTGACCTACTGGAGACATCTGTTTCGTTTTCTCCACATTCTAATGTCACGGTGGACCAATGTCACCAGTAGAATGGCAAGTATCTCTAGCCGCAGCAGTATTGGAAAACTAGTTGTTTTTAATATAGTTTATTTCTTATTGCGAAATTTTCTGCTGATGGTCCATAAGGGCACCTGTGCGATTTTTTGGGTCATGCTGCGTTACAGGATATGGATAATCAATGTCCATTTCACTAACATACTGCTTCAAAGACTACTTTTCTCGGTCACTTTTTAATCTGTGGGTCATGCAGGTTTTTGGGTCATGCTGCGGGACAGGACATGGATAGTCAATGTCCAGTTCAACTAAAATTGTGGTTCAAAGACTACTTTTCTCGGTCACTTTTTAATCTGTGGGTCATGTGGGTTTTCGGGTCATGCTGTGGTAGAGGACAGGTATAGTCAATGTCCAGTTCAAATAAAATGATGGTTCAAATAATACTGCCTTCTGGCACTTTTTAATTTGTGGGTCATGCAGGTTTAAGGGTCATGCTGTGGTACAAGACAGGGATAATGAATAGTCAGATTTTTTTTCTGTGACTCTTGTTGCTTAATTGTCTTGCCTAAGATGTAGCACTATCCAGTTTGCTGTTGTGGATGTTAATTCCAGCTTCTCCAGCCCTGTTTGGGTGTAAGAATGAAGGTGTTGTTCCTCTCCCATAGACTTTAATGGTCATTGGTGATAATCTGTTATCGACTATCGGAAATCGTCTTGATAATTGACGACATTGACTATCGATCCGATTACGATAGTTGACACAATCGCTCATCAATAGTCTTCATACAATGCTGTGTTTTAGTATGACATGCAGATGACAAGCGCCGCTCTTAGAATCGTTTCACACTTCACCTCTCTGGGCTGTTACAGGAGTAAAACTGACCAAACAACTGAAGTGGGAACGCAGCCTGACCAGGTAATGTCAGCGCCAGCTGGAAAGAACCAAGCTGAGAGCCAAGATCCTTCTATAATAATAATAATAATAATAATAATAATAATAATAATAATAATTAGAGATGGGCGAATTGATTCTAACGTGGAACTTCTAAATGGAATTAGTTTAGAATTTCAGGAAAACTTCGATACTGAACGAAGTCGAAGTTTGGGGTGATTCGCGCGAATGAAGCATGCTTTTGATTGATAAAATGGCTGCGAGCACATGGCGTTACATGGGGCAAAGAAGTCTGGGAGGAAGAAAGGCGCAGCCTACATGACGTGCAGAGATGAAGCCAATCAGAGACCGGCGGGATTCTGTGATGTCACCGCACTATATATGTCCGAGCACGACGCTGGCAGCTCACAGTCCTCTCATTGTGCTGTGTAGGGAAGGTGCTGCCGTCGCTGCTGCTTATGATATCTCATACTAAAGAACTCACTTTTATACAGAGATTTTTGGGGGGTGTCACAGCTTGTCTCAGAGACTGCTTCTCTTACGTTCTAATTCTTATTTTGTGGGGTATTGGAACTGAAGTCCAATGTGCGTCCAATTCAGCTGCATATATATTTTAATGATATCTGCTCAGTTCTTGAGCACATTGAATATCCAAGGGTTATCTAAGCCTGTTGCTGTTGTATTCAGTTAAAGAAACAGCGCTTTTACAATCCAAATACCACTTAATTTTTGGTTGCTCATTTCTTTTGCACAATTTATATCCAGGGGTTAATTAAGCATTGTTCTGCTGTTGTGGTCACAAAAAGAAATGTTCTTTTTCACCGCCAAATAAGACATTTTGTCTGTAGCATGATTCATATCCGATGGTTAATTACAAGTTTTTCTGTTGTTGTGTTCCGTAAAATACACACCGTTTTAACACACTACAAAGCAGGTAATTGTTGGCAGCACATTTCTTTTGCGAAATTAACATTCAAAGGGTAACTAAGTATTTTTCTGCAATTGTACTTAGTAAAAGAAACGTTCTTTTTCACCGCCAAAGAAGAAATTTTGTCTGTAGCATAATTCATATCCGAAGGTTAATTACGAGTTTTTCTGTTGTTGTGTTCCGTAAAATATACGCCGTTTTAACACGCTACAAAGCTGGTAATTGTTGGCAGCACATTTCTTTTGCGCAATTTACATCCAAGGGTTAACTAAGTAATTTTCTGCAGTTGTACTTAGTAAGAGAAACGTTCTTTTTCACCTCCAAAGAAGAAATTTTGCCTGTAGCATATTCATATCCGAAGGTTAATTACGAGTTTTTCTGTTGTTGTGTTCCATAAAATACATGCCGTTTTAACACGATACAAAGCTGTTAATTGCTTGCAGCACATTTTTTGTGTGCAATTTACATCCAAGGGTTAACTAAGTATTTTTTATGCAATTGTATTCAGTAAAAGAAACATTTTTTTCACCTCCAAAAAAGAAATTCGTAAAAAATTCTACCAAAGGGTTTAAATTTAAAACCTGTTTTACTTTTATTTCATAAAATACACAGTTTTTTAAAGGGCACATAAAAAATTTTTCCTGGCCATTTGTGGAGCGAAAATTTAACCAAGGGTTACCCAAGTTTTTGTTGGGGGGGTTTCTTTTGGGGAGTAAATACAGGTGTGTATTTATCATATACAAATCTTCTTTAAAACCTCGTACATTTTAGAACAAAACATTATGTCGACAAAAGGTGGCGGGCTCTTCACAGCGATTTGGCATGGCACAAACTTCCTGGAGCAGGACAGGTCATAGTACAGAAAGGGGACGTCGCAGCAGGGGTCACTGGGTGAGGCCACAACGCCGTGCATCTACGTCCTTTGGTTGTTCAGCAACCCAAGGGTTTTATTGGTTGACTGGGTAAACCACTTCCTCCCAAAAAGACATCTGACAACCCCACCAAGAGTCGGTGCGAACGTTCAACACAACCCTTATTTGGGCGGGCCGGGGACGGATCAGGGGCCTCACCGCCAAAAACCCCTCTGCCCACCCGGGTTTTCCCCAGCCAGAGATCTACTTTGGCGGGGCTCACGCCACAACTGAGGATGAAAATTTTGAGGAGGCATCAGCAGCTATTTGGGCAGCGAAAAAAGGGGGCCCAATACCCCTGCCCCTTGCAGGATTGATGTGGAAGGGGCATGGGGGTTTTTTTGGTGGGTTAAGCCTCTGCAAACCAGACCGTTGAGGAGGAAGCAGTGACAACCAAACACTCAGAAGTATAAACAGGTTTTTTTGAACCCCTTTTTCTGCATTACACCATTTTTCAAATGCGCGAGGAAAAATTAAAACTAAAGGAGACCATGTACAAGAATTTTTTTAGGTGCTTATTTTGCATTCTGTGCCATTTTGAGGGTTTTCAGTACAAAACTGAAGGGAAAACAGAAAAAAAAAGAAGCAAAAACAGCTCAAAACTGCTTTATAAAAAGGGAGGCCCCCCCTGTCAAAGGTGGAAAAAAAGGGGAAAGGCCCTCCCCTTCAAAGGGGAAAAAAGGGGAAAGGCCCTCCCCTTTTAAATTGGAAAAAGGGGCCCCCCCCTGCTAAAGGGGAAAAAGGGGGGGCCCTCCCCTGTTAACGGTGGAAAAAGGGGGGGCCCTCCCCGTTAACCGTAGAAAAAGGGGGGGCCCCCCCCTCTTAAAAAGGTGGAAAAAGGGGGGGCCCCCCCCGTTTAACTGGAAAAAGGGGAGCCCTCCCCTGTAACCCTGTTCAACAATTTCCCCCTGTTCAAAAATGTCCCCGTTAATATTTTATTCCGTTCACAATTTCCCCCTTTCAAAATTTTCCCCCCCGTTAACCCCTACTGCCGGGGCCCGTTTTGGCCTCTTGAAGAGCCCATTTTTAAAATCTGGCATTATCATTGTAGTGAGAATAACTTTTTGACACTTTTACCATCCATTTGATTCAAGACTGTTTTTTTCCCTGACACATTGTGCTTTTTGATAGTAAGAAAATTTTTGGAAAAAAAGTCCTTATTTTTTGAAAAATACAAAGAACGTGAAAATTTTGAAAAAATTTACCATTTTCAAACTTTAAAAATTTCTGTGTGTAAGACGATAGTTATTCCACCAAAATTTATAACTAGCATCAACAAAAATGCTACGTAGGTTGGGATCTTTTTTTTTAAAAGTCTTTTTTTTTTTTACGTCATTAGGGGGCTTAGAAATTTTGTAGAATTTTTAAAATTTTTAAGAAAAATTTTTCAAAATTTCATTTTTTTTGGGGCCATCCATTTATTTGGCCCTTTTGTTAATCCCCCAAACTGACTTAATCTGAAACTACACCCCTTAAAGTTTTTAAAACATCATTAAGGGAAATTATTTAACCCCTTAAGGTGTTTTCCAGGAATTTAAACAAAGTAGAAATGTTTTTTTTTCAAAATGCAACTTAATTTTGGGATCCCATAAATTGGGCCATTTTTCAAATATCCCATATGGGGCCTAGTCCGATTTTTCTCAACCCAAGCCCCCGAGAGGGGGACATCAAAAACTCGGGGTCTCATTTTCTTATATTTTATTTAGGCGCCATTTCAGGTTTTGGGAGAGCCACTAAAAGGGGTTAAAATTTTAAAAAACACCCCCAAAAAGATTCCATATTGTAAACTACACCCATTAATGAATATATCCAAGGGTTCAGTGAGTTTATTGACCCCACATGTGATTCACAATAAAATTTTTATTTCTTTCCAACAAACTGCAATTTGAGCTGAAAATGTTTCATTTTTACAAGGAATACTGGAAAAAAAGCACCCAAAATTTTGACACGCAATTTCTTCCAAGTTCGGCAATACCCTACATGTGGGTGTAAATTGCTGTTTGGGTGCATGGCAGGGGGTACAAGGGAGGGAGCGCTATTTGGCTTTTGGAACGCAGATTTTGGTGGGGCCATGAAGCATCTGCAAAGCCCCCAAAGTACCAGAACAGCAGAAACCTTCCAGAAGTTGCCCCATTTTGGATTCAACACCCCTCAGGGATCTCATCTAGGGGCGTACTGTGCATTTTGGGTGCACAGGTGTTCCATAGGTTTTTTTCAGTATTGGGCCATGAAAATGGGGGAGGGTGGGAACGCAGTTCCGCCATTGTTTTTTGGGCTTCATTCTTACAATGTTCGCCGTACGGGATAAAAAACAGGATAACTTTACTATGGGAGTTAGCACAATCACACTGATATACATTTTATGTAGTTTTTTTACGTTTTATTACTTTTACACAATAGAAATAGGTCTATAAAAAATTGCGTTTTTATGTTGTCCTATTCTGACAACAATAGATTTTATATTTTTCTGTATACGGAGATGATTATGGCCTTATTTTTTGTGGGATGAGTTGACGTTTTTATTAGTACCATTATGGGGGGCATATGACGCTTTAATCACTTTTTATTAAGGTTTTTGTGAGGCATTTTGAACAAAATACAACATTCCTGGGAGTGTTTTTTATTTATATTTTTTACAGCGGTCACCGTGCGGGATAAATGACAATTCTAGCTTTACTCAGCAGGTCGATATGATTACAGTGATACCAAATTTGTATATTTTTTTCATGTTTTACTGCTTTTACACAATAAAAACACTTTTCTTCAAAAAGGAAAACACGTTTTTGCATCGTCGTAGTCTGAGAGCCATAACTTTTTTATTTTTCTGTGTACTGAGCTATGTAGGGGCTTGTTTTTTGCGGTATGAGTTGACGTTTTTATTGGTATAATTTTTTTGGGAAGATGACTTTTTGATCAGTTTTAAATCTGTTTTTTGGAAGGCAGGGTGATAAAAATACTGTAATCCTAGGAGTGTTTTTTATTTTTATTTTTAACAGCGCTCATTGTGCAGTATCCAAAACAAGTTAGCTTTACTCTGTGGGTCGATACGATTGCGGCTATATCCAATTTATATAGTTTTTTTTTTATTTTATTTATTTTGCTGAAGCACTTTAAAAAAAAAAGGGGGTTTTTTAAATTGTGTAAAATTTATTTTTAGGGCTCGCTGTTTTGAGAGCAATAACTTTTTTTATTTTTCCTTTTTAATAAGAGGGTGTAAGGACTTTTTTTTTGGGCGGGTGAACTGAAGGTTTTAATTGGTACAAAATTTGGTGTTTTTATGAGTTTTGATGCTTTTTTTTCCCATTTTTTTGGGAAAGGGGGGATAAAAAAAAAAAACGAAAATTTTTTTGAATTTTTAAAAAAATTTTTTTTAAACAGGTTCCCCGTAGGGGTTAAATTTAAATTTATGACCATTTACAAGACAGGTCGTACCACGCGCGATCCCAAAATTTAGGGTGCTTTATTTTTTTGATTTTTTTTGGGGGGCTTTTGGGCGTCTGTAAAGGGGAAAAAGGGCAGTTTTCTTTTTTTTTTTGTTTTTGTGTTTGTCTTTTATTTTTTTTCACTTTTTTTTTTATTGTTTTTATTTTTTTAAAACTTCTTTTTACTTTCCCCATAGGGGATTTAAAAACACCAATCTTCTTTTTCTTCTAAAAGGTTTGCTGGTTATAAGGCAAGCCGGTCATAGCTTTGTTGCATCACGGGGGTCGCCTTTGACAACGTCAGTCACGAGCTCACAATATTTTTGGGCATCGTGACTTAAAAAGATGGCCCCGGGGGAAGTGACTTCATTTCCCCCCGAGCCGCCCGGGTAGGGGGATCGTTGCTGCCCCTTAACTTTGCAGCGTGCGCCGGGGAGCAGGCAGAAGGGGCCCCCCTCCCCCTTTCCTGCGACTTAGCTCCGACGTTCAAATGATCATGGGAATTAAAGGGGTTAAACCCCTGCGGCCGGAGCTCACCCCAACCGGGGGTGATGAGGCAGGGAAGCCAGTGGAAATTTAAAAGTTTGGCCCCCAAATTTGCATCGTGCGGGGTTTCCCCCCCTGCAAGCCCGCGGGGATGCCCAGGAAGAAATGTATCCCTTTTTGCGGGAAGTCACTTCCGTTAGGGCGTATGCATACTCCAAGGGGGGGGAAGGGGTTAAAAATATTTTTTCCCATGTTCTAAATTTTTCCCCTTGTTCAATGTTTTTTCCCCCCTTTTTAATATATTTTTTCCCGGGTTCATCAATTTCCCCTGTTCATCATTTTCCCTGTCTGCCCGGTACCAAACCTTTCTGCTCTTTACCTGACCTCGAATCTCCGCCCCCTGCCCTGCCTTTTGGGCCCTGACCTTTTCACTACGAGGTTTTCATTTACGATTTGGTACCTCGCTGTCCCTTTCGGCCCCTTTCTGCAAGTAGTCGCCCAGTTTATTTGACCTGGTAGGATCCCGTCGCAGAAAGTCCACCCCTCCCATTGCGGCGGCTCTGGTAAAAAACCAAAGGCCTACTTTGGATCCCGTCCCGGGCGTGGCTATTGGCATACTTGGGGTGGTCAGTGTACCCAAATTTCCCGCTTGTCCGTGAAAAACTTAAAGGGCAGTGGAAGGGACTTTTTTTCACCCCGTAGTCCGGGACTGCCAAATAAGGGAAGGGTCCGCATAAAAAGGGCCTGAGCAAACGGCAGATGCACGCATGAGCTGCCCTGGCCGACATGAAAATTACACGGGTTTTTGTCCCCCTGTCCCGCTTGGGTATCAATAAAAACATTAAAAGCCTTTTTCTGTTCATGGTCATTCCCAAAAAAGGAAAGGGTGGAATTCCACCTTTTTTGGGAAAAGTCACATATCAGCCTATGTTGGTGGGGGCCGGGGTGCTTTCAGCAGCTTAAGGAGGGTGTGCTTTTTGGTGTTTAAAAAGGGGTTTAAGTGCATGCAAAGTTTCCTGGGACTTTTTAGAATGTCTTGCATTGGGTGTAAGACTTTGAACCCAACCCCGATGATCATTTCCCCCCGTGTGTGAAATTCGTTCGCCAAGGGGGAAACATCCTTTTCCATTTGGGCAAACCCAAAAATCGTTTTTGGCCTTTTCCCTTTTTTCAATAATTTCCCCCCCGTTTTAAAATATTTATTTTTTCATCATTTTCCCCTGGGTTTAAAATATTTATTCCTGTTCTTCAATTTCCCCCCATTAATTTTTTTTTATTCCTGTTATCATTTCCAAATTTTTTTTTCATTCCGGGGCTTCCCGTTTTTCCGACCTTTCCCGCTACGTTACCCCGACCCCCGAACCCGCCGCCCCCCTGACGTTGGGCCCACCCCCCACTACGAGTTTTGTCTTTCGATTTTGGTACCTCGCCCGTGCCTCGGCTGCCTTGCAAGCTAGTCCCCGCCAGTGGGAAATGACCTTTGGGAGGACCCCCCCGCGCGAAATCCTTCCCGCCTTGCGGCTTGGGTCTGGGGAAAAGCGGGACCCAATTGGGGCACTGCTCCCTGGCGTGGCCCCTACCAAAGGGGTTGCGGTGGGCCCGAGGAGCCCCTACCCCTGTCCCTTACATTGGCCCGAAGTGAATGCCAAGTTTCCCGGCCAGTTTCCTTTTAATGGTGCCCGAGCCCCCCCAACTTGAAAAAGGAAAGGGGCTGGGAAATACCCCCCCAACTTGGGGCAGGAGCATGGTTTTAAACTTTTTCAATTAGGGATGGCAAGGGCACATACTCTGTATTTTTGGCAATTTGTCTCGGTGAACGATGCTGGCCCATGAATTTCGAAAAGGGGGCAGGAGTATCTGGACCGGGGGGTTGATGTAATAGACAGGAAATTGTCTTCTGCAGAGGGGGGTTGGGAAACCCTGACTGCCTAAATGGGAGGGCGTGCCAAATGGGTGTACAGCTGTTGGGGCAGGGTTGACCCCCCACATCTGAAACCCTGTAGGGGGCACTGAAGATGTTTATGCAAAAAGGGGCCCTGGTACTAACGGGTTGGTCCCTGGTTTACGCTTTACTTTTGGCCCCCCAGATTCGGGCATAAAGCCATGTTCAACCCCCTTGGTGTCTTAAACAAAAAAACCCCCCACCGCTGAATTTTTGATTTTAAACCCCCAAAGTTTCTGCACACTGATGGTTACCGCCCCCTGACCCCTTTTAGTCACTGTTCCCTACTTTTTTGGGGCCCGGGAAAGTGGGGGGGTCTAAAACGTTTTCTAGGGAAATAGGGCAAAATTCCCCCAAATAACTTTCCCAGCCTCGCCTGTTTTTTCCCCGGGTTTCCCCTGTGCGATCGGTACATCGATTAGTTTTTTGCCCGTCACCAATGTCCTCCTCAAAAGGTGTCCTGTACAACCTGACCGCTTGCAACATAACCCCCCCATTGCCCAAATTTTCCCATCACTATTTCCCTTCTGCAAGAAAGAAGGGGGGATGTCTTCCCCCCCCCTCTTTGCTGCCCACTGCCCCCCAAAAAAAGTTTTGTCCTCAGTGTATTAAATGGCAAAGAAACCCAGCAAATAGTAGTTCTCTGGTTGTGGGAAGCGAAAAAGGGGCAGAGGTTTGGGGTTTAGGACAGGTGAGAGCCCCTCACCCCTTTTCCCGGGCCCTGCCAAAAAAGGGTTTTTGTGTGACAAACCCACCGACTCCCTTTGGGTGGGGTTGTCAGATGTAAAATGGTAGAAAGTGTAGGGCCTTTGTGGTGGTCAAAATGGCGGGTAATGCAACCCGGTGCTGTTGGGGCCCCGCAGGGTACTCCCCCTGTGAAACCAATTTAAATGTGGGTGCGATTGTGGTGGCTCCGGTAAACCTACTACTGTGTTCTTTGACGCAAAGGTAGGATCGTAGCCCTTTTACTTGTTTTTTTTTCCCGCTGTCCCCTGCCCCTGACCCTTTTTCAGGCTAATTTCCCCCTTAATTTTTTTTGGGCCCGTTTTGCCCTCTTAATGCCCCGGGGAAAATTTTTTTGTGAAGCGATTCCCAAAAGCGGCGGCAGTCATCCCGCGTGTCCATACTAAAAACAAACATTGGGGAAGACCAAACCAAACTCCCTTTTGGGATATTTAAAAATGGGACAACGTTTACAGCACCCTACAGGCTCTGTTTCAGCCCGGGGAAAAAGCTGTTTTTTAAGCAAATTGTTTCCCCAAGTAATTCGGGGCCGAAACGAATTTTTTCGGGGGAAAAATTTGGCGAAGTCGCCCCCAATAGAATTTTTTAGAAATCCCCCCCCATCTCTAAAAATAATCTTTATTTTTTAGTGGCCCTCATATTTTTTCCCCAGCACTTTTTTTCAATATAAAGAGAATAAGCACAGACAAAACCCGACATTACTTTATTTAAAAAAAAAACTACTTACAAATCAGACGGGAGGTGCGAGGGTCCGGCTCACAAGAGCTTAAATCTATTGGGGTGTAGGGGTTTGAAAAAAAAGGTGACAAGTTTTGGGTTTACAATGGTCCGTCAGTTACAAAAGGGGGGTAGCATACAAAAAAAGTGGATACTTGCCACCCCAACCATATATCTATATACAGAACGTCCTTGGGTGCCAAAGTGTGGGAATGACGAATGTGTGAAAAATTTGGGGGGGTATAAAATTGGGGGATTTTTGTAGGCTTGTCTAAAAAATGAGTTTTCAGACGCACTTAAAACTGTGAGGTTGTGAGTGTGCCGATCACATGGGTAAAAAAGAACGAAAAAATAAGGTTGGAAAGACACGGGTCAAGCACAGTAAGGGGACTCACAGCAAGGCACCCCAGGGCCCAAGTTAGGTGTCACTGCGGAGGGTGTGGACCACACACTAGGTCATCCACTTTTCCCCCAGAGACTCTGATAACAGGGGGCAAAGACCCCCTTTATTGGGCATTGCCCGGGCGGGCATTTCCCCAACTTCCTCAACCTGCCCCTGTCCCTTTCAGTTCAGGAAAACACTGGCTTGCTTTGGACTCTGCCCACAAAAAACAGGGAGGATGAACTATTTGAGGACAGGGGAGAAAAGAGGTGGGGAAGACATCCTTGCTTCTTGCAAAGCGGCAAAAAATTGAGTATGTTAGCGATTATTTTGGATAAAATCGGCGATAGTCGATAGTGGGGCCACCACGAAAGGTTTTTCGAAATCGATCACCCCGATGACCTTTAAAAGCGGGGGAAGCAACAACCCCTTCATTCTTCACCCAAACAGGCTGGAGAAGCTGGAATTAAAGCACCAACATCAAATGATCCCTCTACTCTTGGGGCCATTTGGCAAAAAACCACAAAAAAAATCACACACCCTTTCACTATCCCGCTTGTACCACAGAAACCCCTTAAACCTGCATCACCCACAAATTAAAAAGTCCAAAAGGGCAGTATTTTTAAACCATCTTTAACTTGAACTGGACATTGAATTCCCCTGTCCTGGAACGCAGCATGCCCCCTAAAAACCTGCATGCCCCCACAGATTAAAAAGGCCGAAAAAAGTAGTCTTTTAACCCCATTTATTTAACTACATTAAAAAAACCCTGTCCGGATCGCAGCAGACCCTAAACCTATCTAAACCCACAGAAAAAAAAGTGCCGGAAAAAAGTACTTCAACCCCCCATTTTAGTTGAACTGGACATTAACTATCCCTTTCCAGGGCACAGCATGAGCCCCAAACCTCATGACCCCCAATTTAAAAAGTCCGGGAAAAGGATCTTTAAAACCACCATTTTATTTTCACTGGCATTGACTAAAACTGTCCTGGCCCCTTATGACCTTTAAAACCGTCTGACCCCCCAGTTAAAAAGTGCCAAAAAAAGGATCTTTCAACCACCTTTTTTATTTTCACGGGACATTGACAAAACTGCCCCCGGGACCCAGTAGCCCAAATAAACCTGCTGACCCCCCAGATTAAAAAGTGCCAAAAAAAAAGAGTTTTTCACACCATTTTAGTTAAATTTGGACATTGACTATACCTGTCCTTGCCACAGCATGCCCCAGGCCGGGAGTTACAGTGGTGTGGTGGAGCCCAGGCTGGCTCCGCTCTATTAACACGCAGTTAAAAATGCCCTAAAGACGCACAACTAAAACTGTCGTGCTAAGCAGAGTTAAGCGGAAGTGTAGAACTCCCCTTCCCATGCACAGTCAAAAACCGGGGTACGCTTGCCCCTCCGTAGAGTGGGCCCAAATTGAGCTTCACGGGAAAAATGGGGGTTTAAAACCCTCCGTTACACCCAGTGCCCTTTTTCTTGGGCATTCTTTTTCTCATTTTCTAACGTGCGGGAGGAAATGGTCTCTGTATTTTGTTCTCGCCGTGCCCATACCCTGTCCTCTGAATAACCTACATCGGTCAAGTTTTCCTGTACCTCCCTTTACAATCAGAAAATTTTTTTTTAACAGCTATTTTGTACATGCAATTTTTAGTATTTAATTCTAGAAAACACTTTTTTAAAAATGGGATGGAACCCCCACCAGCTTTTTTTCTTTTTTTTTTAATTATTTTAAAATGGTTGCTCAATACAGGGTTGAAGCTATTTTACAGATCTTGCAAAAAACAAGTCTTTTTAATATGGTCCATTAACAGGCCTCCCTATTCCTTTTTTCTGACAGCCCCCATCCCCTTGAGCCACTCTTGAAAATTTGGAAGAACAAATGTCTTTAGAAACAACATTTTTTATAAAGGACCTGATATTGCTGCATGTCACAGCAAAATGCCCCCAAAAATTCAAAAATGACCCATGAGCCACTTTGGACAATTGTGAAAACAAATGTCTTTAGAAACCAACATTTTTTTATAATAGGACCTGTAGAAGCTGCATGTCACAGCAAAATGCCCCAAAAAAACAAAACATGACCCCTAGCCATTTTGGGCAATTGTGAAGAACAAATGTCTTTAGAAACAACATTTTTTTATAATAGGACCAGAAAGTATAAAAGCTGCATGGTCACAGCAAAAGCCCCCAAAATTAAAAACATGACCCAAATGACCCACTTTTGAAATTTGTGAAAACAAATGTCTTTTAAAACAACATTTTTAGAATAGGACCTGTAGTATTGCTGCATTTCAAATCAGCATCCCCAAAAAAAATAAATAGACTTCTCACCACAGTTTAAAAATTTGTGAGGGAGAAATGCCACTTAAAAGCCACATTTCTTTTTCCAAAAGGGCCAAAATTATTGCTGTATCTCACAGAAACATGACCCCAAAATATTATATATATGACTTCTGATCCAATGTTATTAATTGTGAGGCTACTTGACCCCAAAACCCTTGACAATGCGAAAAATTCAAAAATAAATATAAATGGAATAGGGTTTTTTCATAAAATTTTGGGCTTTTTAAGCTCCTCACAAAAAAACCAGCAAATGAACTTTTGGGGAACGAGAATAAAAATTTGCAGTAAGAAATGATCATTTTAAAAATAATTTTTTCAAGAACCATTTCTGTTTTGGAGGGGAATTAAAGTAGACCACACAATCGGGACCCGGCAAGGGGGCCACAACACTTTAGAGATCCATGCCGATTCATCTTGAGAAAATCAAATGATCCACATTATCTGGGAAAAGCCGGATCTTTGTCGTAATACTCCTCTGCTGTGCTAAAGGTCCGCTCAAATGACGCTGGCTGCTGGCGGGACAACACCCTATGGCGTGGCGAGCCAGCTCGGGCCATTCGCCCTTTTGGATACCAAAGTCTATTGGGTCCGGGAACACATACAAAAACATCGTGTTGAGACGTAGATATCGTGCACCATGATCTTAAGCGGGTCTCTGGGTGTTGTATTTTGGCCCTGCATTGCATCATTGGGTGAGGTTTTAAATAAAGATTGTCAGAGGTCACCCATTGGGGCCCCGCCACCTTTTGCCTGCGCGTCGGCCGCTACGGCTACTTGGCACTCTACTGCTGCACGCGCGGCTTTGTTCCACCGGACATTTAAAGAACTGAAGCAACGCAAATAGAAATTTCCCATTGATCAATCACAAGGTCTCCATTTCCGCATTTTACTCTCTATTTGGGTGGGGAAGGAAAGTGCTATTTTTGTTTTTGTCCCGGGGACCAGGAGGGTGCCACCCATAACTGTGTTCATTTTGAGGCCTTAATGCGAGGACATGTGGAGGAAATGGAGCATCCCCAAACCTCATGGGGAAATGGAGCTTTATTTCCCAAGCCTCTGGGGCGAGGGGGACAAACAAACGATCTTTCCCCATCTTCCTCCTCCCCCTCAAATTTTCGGGAACCCTTCCAAAAGGGAGGGACTCGGGAACATCGGGGTTTTAGGAATTCCTCCTCCCCCCTTCCCCCTTTGCACGCTCAACACAGCCCTGACTTCCTGAGAGGAAAGCACCCGAGAGCTGATGCGCCACCGGCACACTCTGGGCCCCCCAACCACTGCCTAATGAAGACCGATGAAATTGTGAAACTGTCGGGCCCCTTTTGGATTTGCGGGGAGAAAGGCTCCGGTCTGCATCTGTGTCCCTCCTCCCCCGCGCTGGGGACCTGTTTTTTCAGGTGTCCAACGACGTTTTAGAAAATAAGATCACCACAATGCCATGCTGACAAGGGCAAGTCCCAAGACCCTTTTGGTGGCTTCTTCAAAACGGGAAGGAGGGTTTCAGAGCTCTTTTTACCTGCCTCCCCTCTCGGGGGGTCAACACCCCGAGGTCCGCACCGCTGCTGTCGGCCCCTTGGGCACTTCTACGCGAATGGCATTGCGCTGCTCCACAAAGCTGGAGCAGTGGAGGGGGGGAATTCCAGCGTTTTTCCCCGTCAACAATGAGCGGGGTTTACGGGGGGGCCGAGCTGACGTGCAACCAGCCGGGGGGACAAAAAGGGGCAACGGCGGAAGCGCACACTCGACCCCGAGCCTTCTTCAGCAGGCATCCGACCCGGTACTCTTTTAAAATTTCGGACGCCAGGTTCAACAGTGCCAGCAAGGGGTTTGCTCCTCTACCGATCTTTAAGGGCGGCCAGCAGATTTTTGGGCCCCCTTTTCGCATACCACCTGCCTGGCACAAACTTTTTTTCACCCAGCCAGCGCCAGCTCGTTGCGGAGACCCCCCCCACATCCGACCTTGTGGGGGCGGTTCCAAAACGATTAATTCAAACGGGTTGGTTTTCCTGGGCACTGTGCCACCAAGGACCTTGGGGGAAAGAGCCCTCACCATCCCTGCGTTTTGAAGAGCGTGCGCCGGCCTGAGAGCCCCCCTAACCCCCCCCAAAACATCCACCCCCCTAACCCAAGACTGCACAGAGATATAGCACCTTGGGCCCCTTTTCAGTCCAGGCGGTGGGTCAGATGGCTTTTTCCGGCCACAGAGCAGACAAGCGCTTAAAATTTTAGATGCACTGGTGTCCAGGGGAGGGAACGGCTTTTCTTGGGAAAAAAAAGCCTCCGGAAACTGGTATTGGGGCAGCAAGGGCCATGACGTGGCGGACCCATCGTGTCCACCAGACGGAAAAGGGACATTCCAAGGCCAAAAGCCCCGGCAAGCCGACATTCGCTTTTGGCTTTGGGATGGTTTGGTTAAAGGTTTCTTTTCCTCCCAAACCTGGAAGACGAAGTGGGCGCTAACGGCCGCTGACGGCGGCAGGTCTCAAAATGGCGGGAAGGAGAAGGGGTAGATGGGTCTCGGTAGGGGTGGTGGGACTTGGGTGAAAGGTGGAGGGTGAACGGAGGCGATCCCGATCATGACTCTGAGAGACAAGGGGGCCCGAGGAACGCTTTGGGGGTGGCGGAGGAGAGGGAGTGGAACAGAGGTTTTGACAGTGGTTTTGGGGCCCGCGTCGGCTGGCCTTTTTGGCCAAATGTTCCCTCCATTTCAACCATGCATTTTTGCTGCATGTGACTAGACATGTTGGTGGTGGTTTTAAACCCCTTAAGGTTTTTGCCTCTACTTATCGTTTACGGCAAAGGGGGCATATGACATCGCTGGGTGAATCAGAGCTGCTCAAAAAGGCCCCGGCTTGAGAGGTCCTGGACCCCCTTTTTACGCGATAAGCGAGGAGCGGGTTTTTCGCTGACCGTGGCGGCGGAAACAATCACGGATTCTCGACCGCCCTCTCCCTTTTTTTTGCGGGACCCCCTATTTTTCCACCCCATCGTCTTCCCCTCGCCCTGATGAAACGCCGCAAGCAAATTCTCGGAAAAGACCCCCGATGGATCCGCAATGTCGTCATCACAAACATCAAACGGTACTTGGTCGTCCCCGACTTTCTGCATCCGAAGCTGCGGGGTACAAGCAAGGGACTGCAAGGCGTTTCCGACGCCCGGGGTTTTTTTCCGATTACCGGGTTCCTTTTCCTCCCCCGATGGCACAGTAACGGGCGTCAACAGACTAAATCACCTCTTGATCTTTTAACATGCCCCTGACCCCAACCGCATTTTTCAACAAAGAGGGGCTTCAACAATGGGTTTTTCCACAGTGGGGGTAACGAGTTAACATTTGGGCCTTCCTGTTGGACGGATCATGATGCTGATGACGCATTTGTGGCCGGACTGGGGGGACGAGAGGGAAGACTGCTGGATGCAGGTTTCATTAAAACCCCTGAAGGACGATTGGCGACGCTGTTTTGTTACTGAATTCCCAGGGCCCGACCCAGCGATGACGGCCTGACGGCCTTAAAAGCGTCCGCTTGATGCGTGTTGTCGCCCGCACTGGAAGGGGCACCTCCTCGACCTCTACCCCCATGGCTACCCACCCTTTGCCGCTTTCCACCTATTTCGCTCCATGTTCAGAAATATAAAAATTTGAGAAGGTATGGGAAAATTTTGGAAAGTCCTTATTTAAAAAACGGCAAAACACAGCTATTTAAAATCCCCAAATTCAAAAAAAAATTGCTGGATTCAAATTTAACTGAAGGTGTCTCTATCAACAAAACTTGGGCGGCAAAAGGCAAAAAAACACGTTTGTTATTTTTTTTAAAAATACACGTTTTTTTTTCACCTTTTAATTTTTCCCGTGGTGACTATAAAATTGCTGTTTTCAGATTTACGGGAACTGCGTCAATGAACAAAGCTGTAGGCCCAAAGTAAAAAAACACAATCGTTATTTTTCGTATAATACCGGTATTTTTTTCACCTTTCAATTCACCGTGGGGACTATAAAATTGCTGTTTTCAGATTTTCGGGAAGCTCGCAAAGAACAAAGCTGTAGTGCGCCAAAGTAAAAAAACACGATCTAAAGTATTTGAAAAAAAATGTATTTTTTTCAACCCTTTTAATTCACCTGTGGGGGCATAAAATTGCGTTTTTTAAAATTTACGGGAAGCCGGGCAAAGAAAAAAGCTGTAGGCGCCAAAGAAAAAAACACGTTCGTAATTAATTTGTATAATAAAAGGTATTTTTTGGCACCAACAATTCCCATGTAACTACACAAATTTCTGGATCAATTTAACTGCAAGGTGGCTCATCAAAAATCGGACTGGCAAAATTTAAAAAACACGTACTGTAATGTATTCGATAATAAAAGTATTTTTGGCCCTATAATTCACTTGGTGACTACAAAAATTTCTGATTCAAATTTAACTGCAAATAATCTATCAACAACTGGGCCGCACCAAAGTAAAAAAAACACTATCTGAAATTTTTTGGATAATAAAAGGTATTTTTTTGGCACCTACAATTCACCGTGGGGGACAAAAAATTGCAAAATTTACATTTAAGTGCAAGGGCCTCAAGAACAAAACGTATGCCCAAAGTGAAAAAACACTATTGAAATGTATTCGGATAATAAAAGGTATTTTTTGGACCTATCAATTCACCTGGTTTTACTACAAAATTTCAATTCCACATTTAAGTGCAAGGGGCTCAAGAAAAAAGCTGTATGGCCCAAAGCAAAAAAAAAAACAACTGAAATTTATTCGAAATTACAAGGTATTTTTTTGGACCTATCAACCTGTGCTGACTTGCGGATCAATTTAATACAAGGGGGGAAAATTCAACAAAGGTGAAGGGCAAAATTGAAAAGAACCCTATCTGAATTAAACTATAATAAAAGTGGAGTTTTTTCACCCAACAAAGAGACCTGGTTCTAGAAAAATTGTATCCTTAAGTTTAGGCTGCCCAAAATCCCGGGAAATATTTAATAGAAAACTGTTAATTATAAAGCATTGCAATGTCTACACAATCTTTGGAACTTTACCATATTCTTTATAGAGCTTTCTTTTTCCCCCGGGGCCCCCCCCCCCGCTCCCCCCCCCCCCGTGACTTTAAAGCGGTAGTGCCCTTTAAAATTCTCTACCTAACTTATAAAATTCCAATCTCTAATCAACTAATTGTAAGGATCACAGCTATAGAGAGGTTTCTCTGTGCAGAAAAGACTTATTTCGCTGAGCTGTTTGGGCCCCAGCAAGCCACTTTCCCCTCCTTGAGACGCGCCCCGA
>JAODAL010044474.1:0-32849 GCA_025379985.1 Phyllomedusa bahiana | reverse complement strand
TTTAAAATCCTTACAATATATTTAATACACACATTTTGTAGCTACCGTGTTTAACCAGAGTTTGTCACATTTGCTTGTGTATGACATAGCACAGGCTGAGATCTGCAAACTTGCAGTAACAAGAGGAGCATCAGCCACAGGATTTCAAACATTTGCTGACGTGAGTACATAAATAGTACAACTTGTGAAACTCCAGAGAACTCTGTCTTACACTGCAAACAGCAACATTAGGAAAAGCACACATACATGCTGAAGTAAGTCATCCCTTCTTTATCTCTCCATCTTCCTTCTGCCTGGCACCAATGACAGATGTCTCTGGAAATTGTTACAATTCAAATGCATTGAAAATAAAAATATACACAGAGCTAATTAAACAAAACCGATTATTGTTGGCATAGTCAGCAAAACGTGCATTCATTAAATCTGATACCCCTTTTAGACCTTGTGGGACAACATGAGGTCATTGTCAAGCCAAAGTTTATTTTTCCAATTTAAAACCATGTCATAAATTTCTAGTCACCAGGGTGGTGGTAGTTGGTATGTTTCAGTCTTTCCATTTCTGCTTGGTTTCTATCATTTTCATGTTTTACTTCAAACCAAATATCATACTTTATTTACACACCAAGAACTAAGCGCTGAAAAGCCCATATTTGCCATGTACCAAAAGGGTTTCTTAACTTTAAGAACATTTCCAACTATTACAACAACAGAACAAGCAATTCATTTTTTTTCATGAAGTAGAATAGCATAAAAATGATTATGTATAATGTTTGGAAGTTACATTGGTTTTATTTTGACACAAATCACCAACTAAACAGAATAAGAGTGAAGAAATCAGGTGATACCTTTTAGAGCCTAACTGATTATATTTGATGGTGAGCTTTCGAGAGTACTAGCTCCCTTCTTCAGATATGGTGTTATACATGAAACTGAAAATTCACAGACTTTTTATACACAAAAGACATGGACCTTCAAAGGAACTTAGAATCCTTAAAAAGAACAAAATGCAATAGACGTAGAGCAGTTTTTTACAACAGGTGAAGAAATCAGGCGATACCTTTTAGAGGCTAACTGAGTATATTTGATGGTGAGCTTTCGAAAAAGTCTGTAAATTTTCAGTTTCTTGTATAACACCATGTCTGAAGAAGAGAGCTAGTACTCTCGAAAGCTCACCATCAAATATACTCAGTTAGCCTCTAAAAGGTATTGCCTGTTTTCTTCACTACTAGCAACTAAACAGAAAAAAAAGCTACCAGTGTTAAAAACTTAGGTATTCCAAGGCTTCCCAGGTTTTGGTGAGGAATTCAGCACAGTGCACCACATATTTAAAAAGTCCTTATGGCAGAACTGTCCTCCAGAAAACTTCCAAGTCACTAACATTGGATGACTTTTGCTTACAGATTTGTTTCTCAGGTGTAGATGGTGATGTAGTATCAGGACAAAGAAGAAGTGGTGGAGGCGAAACAACTTGCTGCTTTTCACTTGTCATCAAAAACATGCACCTTACAATTGATCAACAGCACCTCACCATTGCAAGACTTCAAGCAGGATGCTCTTAGAAGGAAGTGGCCCCAGAGCTTAGAGTGTCACAGAGTGTCATCAGGTTGCAACAGAGATACAGAGAGACTGAAGGCATCACAGAGAGGCTAAGAAGTGGGTGTCCTTTGGCTACATCACACACTGATAAACACTTCGTTGAAAACAATGCCCTGCTGAACTGGATGATGAATGCCACATGACTCCGGGCACGTTTAAGGGAGGTGAGAGACAATCAAGTGTCACGTTAGACCAATGATAACTGTAAACATCAGTGTAGTCTGCTTGTTAGACAACCTGGCCACACCAGCTGGCACAGGCATCATCGTCATGTATGGGTTAGGGAGCATATATACTGGACGAGGGTCTAGTGGTAGTTAGTGCCGTTTAGTGATGAAAGTCAATTCACACTGAGCAGAAATGATGGCCAACGATGCTAGAGGTGTCCAAGACAGCATTACGCATCGGTCAGGTCAGATTGTCTCTCACACCCCTTAAACGTGCCTGGAGTTGTGTTTTATGTTCATTGTGAAATTTCAACCAAAATGTGAGTATTATATATATATATATATATATATATATATATATATATATATATATAAATTTAAATATATAAAGAGAGACACTTTTTTATCCCTTAAAGAAGGCGGGAAACACGTCGGGCTTTTCTTCCCTTTTGAATTGGGTCAACAAATATACATCCCCATTTGGACCTTTTTTACTTTGGTGGCATTTTTTTTTATTGTGAGACTAGTTTGTTCTATGGCAGTGATGGCGAACCTTTTTGAGACCGAGTGCCGAAACTGCGACCGAAAAATACCTTAGTTACCGCAAAGTGCCGTCACTGCTGGCACCAAGCAGGGAGGTGACATCGGGCTGCGGAGCCGCACAACAATTAATACGAGGGATGTGACAGCCGCTTATCCCATCCCTCTGCCATATTTCCACTATACAGTGACCATATTGTGGTAGATAGCAGTGTACACAGGTGCTCAGCAGACAGTTGACTGAATAATACCACAACACCATGACCACATATAACCACCAAATAGTGACTGAATAATACTGCCACTTATCACCACCACAAAGTGACTGAATAATACTGCCACACCATTACTGAATATAAACCATTACACTTTGCACACATATAAGAGATTACATTTCAGGCACATTTTGTGACTCACAGGTGACGTTTCTCCGATAAGTCGTTCAGATTCCCTTTTCTTCTCCATCTGGTTCACAGCTTCATGCTGACTTCTCCCAACCAACACTCATCCCTGCAGATTTAGACACAAATATGTTAGAACTCACTTTTCCAGCAACTCCTTACTGATAGGTATATAAGTCCCCTAAGTTAGGTAGGTGTATAGGTCCCCACAGGCAGTATACAGCTCCCCACAGGCAATATACAGGTCTCCACAGGCAGTATACAGACAGATAGCTCGCCACAGGCAGTATACAGACAGATAGCTCCCCACAGGCAGTATACAGACAGATAGCTCCCCACAGGCAGTATACAGACAGATAGCTCCCCACCAGCCAGTATACAGATAGCTCTCCTCACCAGCCAGTATATAGCCAGCTCTCCCCACAGCAGTATATAGCCAGCTCTCCCCACTGCCAGTATATAGCCAGCTCTGCCCACCATGCCAGTATATAGTCAGCTCTCTCCACTGCCAGTATATAGCCAGCTCTCCCCCCCATGCCAGTATATAGCCAGCTCTTCCTACCATGCCAGTATATAGGTAGCACAATTAAAAATAAGAACACTAATACTCACCTTACCTCTGTCCCAGCCGCACGCTCCTCTTCTGTCCTCTTCTCTCCATCCCAGCACGGGACGCTACTTCGTCAGCTCCTCGAGCGCACTACCTATGACGGCTATGCGACCGAGGACAGGCAGAGGCGTGATGATCGCGATGACTACATCGCGTCACTGCCCAGCTGAGCGCACGGGGCCGCCACGCACCCTCAGTGCTGAGGGTCCGCGGCGGGTCCCGACTCCCGCTGTGTAAGAACTGGGGCCTGCCGTAGGCCCCAGGTACGACACTGTGACGTGGACACCGAGCCCTCCCGGTGGCACGGCCCCCAGGTCACAGTCAGGAACCCAGCGAGTGGCCAGCCTGGCATGCGTGCCAGCAGAGATGGCCCTGCGTGCCATATGGTCGCCACCGCTGTTCTAGGGTAACCCCTTTAAAGTGGGGCCTCTCTTTTCAGGGTGACTACACTGTTGGTGAGTCATAGGGTGAGTGATAGCTCTTTTTTGTCATTTTGCCACTATGGGCTTTGGAACACCTCTCTTTTTTCATCATTGGGCCCATTTTATATCTGGAGACCATTATTAAGACTAGAACGTCCTTGGTCATCAAAATGTGAGTCATCTGTGTCCACCACAGTAGATGTTATTTTGATATTTATTGCGTCTGTGTATACCCATTATATACCTCACACTTTACTATTTTGCATTATATTGTGAAATATCTGAGGTATTTTTTTGAAAAGCATTTGTTTAAAAAAAAAAATAAAGGTTATGTATTAGATTTTGTAGAATTGCTCAAAATTGTGCTCAAAAGAAAACCATGTGCCCTTATCTAGGACTGTTTTATTTGGGATGGATCAGATCATAGGTTTTAAAAGAACTATTTTAGTATGTTTTTAGATTACTAATGAACTTTTACTTTTATATGGGGGATGCTTAAATGGGTTTTGCCACGAAGTGAGTTCCTTACCTCTTATCTGCTAAGGGGAGAATATAAACAAAGCATGCTGAGTCATGAACAGCTGCAGGAGTGAGAGGGAGGGGAGTGAGCAGAGAGGAGGAAGCAGGGAGCGTCTCTAAAGTTTACTCAAATAATAACATTACAACAGTGGATTCTCTATACAGCAGACAGACTCATACACTGCACTTTCTCCCCAATCTCCTTCATGTTCCCTGTCATCAGATAAGAAGTGCAAACACGCAAGCGCGGCCCGATCAGCTCCTGTCAGTGTGTCCTGGTCATGTCTAATGTAATGAGCAATGCTGTAGTTCTCACAGGCTTCACTTTTTGAAATCACATTCTGCTCCTGGTCTTTTGTTCATTTTACATAATTAACATTGTGATTTAGATAAAGTGTTTAGTTTAATTTTTTTTCTATCAGTACTTTTTTTCTTAAATTAACCTTATTAAAAACTCATCAAGTAACACCATTTTAATATGTGATTGTTAACGTCCCATGGTTTGAATTAAAATGTTTGTCCAACATTTTTTTTTAAAAAGGAGTACAGGCTGGGGTTGCTCTAAAATGAAGAATAATGTTAACTGACCTCAACAGCCACCTCTGGGATTCCTTGCCGGTTTCCTAGATTTAATTGTTAAGTAAATTATTCATGTGATGCTTTAGCCAATCGCTGGTCCCAGCAGTCTCTGCCTACATGTATGGCATACTACCGCTGAAGATAGTGATTGACTACAGCATCACGTAGGTGATGTACAGATGTAGTAAAACTTAACTTCACACTTATCATAATTTACCTGTGGCAGAGAACTTTATCTCAATTTTTCAACAATTTTTGTTGTACCCTAGACCCTCAAAATAAGAAGATACAAAAAGCTGTTGACACCAATAGGTATTATTATACAAAAATATACAATCTCTATTGGGACAATAAAGTACAAAGCATAGAAACAATTAATAACAGATACCACCACACAGGGGGAAAAAAGACATAGACACGACCCCTCCAAAAGTCAAAGGAGGTGGTCTACAAACAGTCCACACACTAAATATATAATATACAAACTCAACCCATTGACTGACTAGATGGGAATATATATAACTAGATATACAATCATAGAAAGCAAAAAAAAAGGGGAGGGGGCGATAGTATTATAGAGAAGAAAAAGGTTCCTCTCACCTTTTGAGGTTGTGTTCTTATTTTAGAGGCACAACACTCATATGCACTTGCGGGGCTATTTGTATTCCGTAGCATATAGTACGGCAGCCGCTGGTCGCTGATACTCCACTCGGGGATCCGATGGTGGGTAGACGCCAATGTAAAAGGAAAAAAGGAGGACCTGGCGCACGTGTGGTATAAAAAAGCCCGAGCTAAAGGTTTCTTTTAAAAGTCACTTTATTCTTAAAAATGCAAAGGAGTTACCTTCACGGAATTAAAAACATGACAGGTTAAAAACTTTAAGTGTTTCGTACGTGAACCCATGCTTCATCAGAAGTATACATTACAAAGTAGTTTGACATGGTATATATATAACAATAATATAGGCTGTAATTGGATCTGATGTGTGTCAGTCAAATGACGTGTAAATACGGGTGATCCGTGATGAGTCAAGGAAGATCAAAGGAGATTGGAAGGTGAAGTGTCAATCAAAAGTGTTGAAAGACAAGCTAGATATAAAATCATATACAATCATATACCAACAGAAAAAAGCACGGACTAGTATACTAATGCGAATATACAAATAGTGAGGGCAAAGTCCTTAAATCAAGAAGAAGATACCAAGAAACATAGATTAGTTTCCCAAAATACAATACCAAGTGGCAGAAGAAAAAATACAGTATCTCACAAAAATGAATACACCCTTCACATTTTTTAAAATATTTTATTATATCTTTTCACGTGACAGAGCTGAATATATAACACTTTGGTACAATGTAAAGTAGTCAGTATACAGCTTATATAACAGGGTAAATAAAAGCACTGCCTTAACTCTGTTGGGCATGGAGTTCACTAGGGCTTTACAGGTTGCAGCCACTGGAATCCTCTTCCACTCCTACACGACGACATTATGAAGCTGGTGGATGATAGAGACCTTGCGTTCTCCACCTTCCATTAGAGGATGCCCCACAGATGCTTAGTAGAGTTTAGATCTGGAAACATGCTTGGCCACTCCTGCACTTTTACCCTCATTTTCTTTAACAAGTCAGTGGTCATCTAGGGGGCAGGGGGTTTTTGGGGTCGCTACCATGTTCAAATACTGCCCTGTGGCCCAGGTTCTGAAGGGAGAGGATCATGTTGTGCTTCAGTATGTCAAAGTACATGTTAGCATTCATGGTTACCTCAATAAACTGTAGCTCCCCACAGCCGGCAGCACTTATACAGCCCCAAACCATGACACTTGACTGTAGGCAAGACACACTTGTCTTTGTACTTCTCACCAGGCTGCTGCCACAAATGTTTGGCACTGTCTGAACCAAGTAAGTTTATTTTGGTCTCATCAGGCCTCAGGACATGCTTCCAGTAATCCATGTTCTTAGTATGCTTGTCTTCATGAAACTATTTGCAGACTTTCTTGTTCATCTTTAGAAAAGGCTTCCTTCTGGGACGACAGTGAGGCAGACCAATTTGTTGCATTTTGTGGCTTATTGTCTGAGCACTGATAGGCTGACCCCCCACCTCTTTAATTTCTGCAGCAATGCTGGAAGCACTGGTACATCTATTTTTAAAAGACAATCTATGGATATGACTCTAAGTATGTGAACTCAACTACTTTGGTATACCATGGCAAGGCCTGTTCTAAGTGGAACCTGTCTTGTTAAATTGCTATATGGTCTTGGCCACCATGCTGCAGCTCAGTTTCAGAGTTTTTGCAATCTTCCTATAGCCTAGGCCATATTTATGTAGGGCAACAATTCTGTTTCTCAGATCCTTAGGCAGTTCTTTGCCATGAGGTTCCATGCTGAACTTTCAGTGATCAGTTTGAGAGAGTGAGAGAGTGATAACACCAAATTTAACACACCAGCTTACCATTCACAGCTGAGACCTTGTAAAACTAACAAATTACAGACAATGGAGGGAAAATGGCAAATTGGGCACACTTTTTTGCCAGCAGTTTAGACATTGATTGCTGTGTGTTGAGTTATTTTGAAGGCAAACCAATTTTACACTGTTATATAAGCTGTACACATTACTTTATATCATAACGTCATATCTCCGGTGTTGTCCCATGAAAAGATATAATTAAATATTTGCAAAAATGCAAGGGGTGTACTCACTTTTGTGAGATACTGTATGTCAAAGATGTGGTCAGGGAAATGACCCCGGGACTGTCGGCGGGAGACTTACCTATACTTCTTGGTGTCTTCTTCTTGTTTTGGGGACTTTGCACTCACTATTTGTATATCCTCATTAGTATTTGGTCATTATTATAATAGTGGGTGCTGTATTCTGTTTTTTTATGACTATATACCTAACCCCATATAGTTAGTCATTGGGTTACCTCTTTATTTTGTATAGCATACATTTAGGGCGGCATGTATGAACGGGGCTGCGCCAGAAGTCTGGCATATTTTCAGCCCGGCATCTATCGCAGCCCCATTCGCAATAGTTAAAAGTCTCCTGTACGCCAGTATCAGGCGCATTATAGAGCGCAAGTGGAACTTTGTAATGCGACTGATTTTGGGGGGGTGCAGGAGCCGGGGTGCACTAGAAACGTACGAAGCTACACATTTATAGCTTTGTTACGGCAATTCTAGGCACATTACTGCTGGGAATAGGTAAACCACTTTGAAAGTGGTATACCTGAGCCAGAAATGTCATGTTAGCGCTAGAATGTGCCTGATTTATGACCTGCAGTAGAACAGGTTTATAAATCAGGTGCATTCTATACTAATATTATACGCATGAAAATTGGCGTTTAAATGCTAAAATTCAGGCATGTCGCCCTTAGTGTGTGGACTGTTTATAGACCTCTTTTTAAAAATTGTGTATTTTTGTATGATAATATGTGTTGGTGTTCACCAATTTTTTTAACCTTCTTATTTTGAGGGTCAATTTATGTATTTTGATACATCTGGCAGCATCCTCCAAGTTTACTACTGACTGGTGCCCGTCTCTTCTTGCTAGTGTTTTGTTGTGTCCTGACATAAGGCAACTTACTGCAGTGAGTTATCTCTGCCAAGTAATTTTCTCTGCATCTGTTCTTGTTATCATCACTGGAGAACTGGCAAAAAAAATGGAGCTATGGCAGCTGGATGAATGTGTTAGCATTAATTTTTTTTTCCTTTTGCAGCATCCCCAGCCCGTAGTCCTTTTTAAAAAACAGAAATGTTGGATAACCCCTCTAACCCTTTACTGATGTATGACATACACATATGTCATAGACACGAAGGGGTTGTCGCAAATTGATGTATGGGTGTGACATGAGGATCATGTTTGTTCACAAGCAGAGCCTGCACGATCGGAGCATGGAACCAGCTGTCTCATTCGGCACCCCCACGACATGATCACAGGGTGCCGATAACTTTTAGGGCAACCCAGAAACCTAACAAAGACTTCAGAGTTGCCTGTGAAACCATGAGGGCACAACCAGGCATAGTGATTAAAAGCTACGGTACATAACCGTATAATGCTATACTGCTATGTATTGTAGCAGCGATCTAACAGATCACTGAGTCAAGTCCCCTATGTAAAAAAAAAAAAGTAAAAAGACAAACACAAATAAATAAAACATGTACACCGCCCTTTCCTGCTTACAAACGTCAATCACCCCCAAAAGAGCAAAAATTAAAAAGTACATATTTGGTATTGCTGCATGCATAACGACCTTGCCTATAAATCTGTCATATTATTTAAGTGCTAAAGCATAAAAAAATGCTATAAATTGGATATGGCTGTAAAACAAACATTGTCATTTATACTACGTGATGACCGCTGTAAAAAATAAAAATAAAAACATTTCCAGGATTGCTGTATTTTCTTCATCCTGCTTCCAAAAAACAGATTTAAAGGCAATCAAAAAGTCTTGTCCTTGTCCAAAAATATACCAATGAAAACGTCGTCATCCCACAAAAAACACTGCTCAGCTCCATTAACAGAAAAATAAAAAAAGTTATGGTTCTCAGACTATGGTGATGCGAAAACATGTTTTCTTTTTTAAATAAAAGCGTTTTTAATGTGTAAAAGCAATAAAACATAAAAAATATCTAAATTTAGTATCACTGTAATTGTAATTACCTGCTGAGGACAGTTAGCATGTCATTTATATCACATATTGAGCCCTGTAAAAATAAAAATACCACCAGGAGTGCTGTATTTTGTTCATCCCGCCTCCCAAAACTGTTAATAAAAAGTGTTCAAAGTGTCTCGAGAATGGTACCAATAAAAATCTCAACTCATCCCACAAAAAACAAGCCCTGATTATCTCCATACACAGAAAAGTAAAAATGTTATGACTGTCAAACTACAACGACATAAAAACAAATTTTTTACAGATGCATTTCTGTTACGAGTAATGCCGCAGCCCGTGATCCGGACTGCGGGCGCACTTGTGCCCCGGCATGTCCCTCTGCGCCCGCAGCGGGCGGCGTCGCGATCCGTGGGCGCACTCGCGGCTGCAGGCGTCTTCTCTCACCGGACCGCGCTCCTGCTTCTGCTCCCGGCCAGTGCGCGCGTCCCCGCTCCTTAGGGCACTCGCCCGCCGGCTCCGTCAAATTTAAAGCGCCAGCATGCCGCTAATTGGGAACGCCTGCTGCTGACCCTATATTAAGGCTCCACCTCTTCCTGGTCCTCGCCGATTCCATAGTGCCTGTACCTATGTGAGGAAGCCCTCTAGAATTCCGGTTAGCCTTCTCCGTGTACCAGTCCCGTTTGCGCACATCCTTCGACCACGAATCTTTGCTGCATGCCCTGACCTTCTGGCCTGTCCCCGACTACGAGTTCTGTACCGCGTCGCACCTCGGCTACTGCCGCAGGCAAGTCACATCAGGGATAGCGACCTGGTGGAATCCAGCCGCAGCAAGTCCATCCCGCTTTGCGGTGAAAACCAGGACCCTCTTAGACTCCGCTCCCTGGTGTGGCCCGTACCATCGCCTGCGGTGGCCCAGTGGATCCAGTACTCCCAGTCGTTTCAATTTCCATTATGTTAAAGTAGTAAAAGGTAAAAAAAACTATATAACATTGATGTTGTTGTAATTGTACCAACCGCATAGTAAAGTTTTTATGGCCCAATGCAAAAAACAACTGTGAAACACCTGTGGGCCCGAGATGCACAATATAACCCTAAATAAGTTCCCCAAGGAATATTGATTACGCCCCCTACTATTGTAAAAAAATATGGTAGATGCTAGTAATAAACTATTTTGGGGGGTTTAACTATTTATCTTACACGCAGAAATTTTTGAAGTTTAAAAATGCAAATTTCTCCAAATTTTTCAACGACATTTTTATATATTTCACAAATAAACACTAACTTAAAGCACAATGTGTCACGAGAAAACATTCTCTGAATCACATGGATATGTAAAAGCATGAAAAAGTTATTCCCGCGTAAATTGACACCTCAGATTTGAGAAATGGGGCTGTCATAGAGATCAAAACTGGCTGCGGCATTAAGGGGTTATAGATGTCATTTTATGTGTCATTCTAAATTGTGTCTATATAAAGAATTCTAATTTTTGTTTCTAATTTTTGGTAAGCCTTCCCAAGATATGCTTCGATCATGGTTAACATCACACAAGCTATGTTTGCTTAAACCTACCTTTTCTTAATGGCCACACACTTCCAGTTAAAACACATTTGCATTGTCTCATAAGATAAATTTTTTAAGGCACATATAATACAGAGAATTTGCTCACAATACAAAAAGAAAAATTCAGTAACCATGTACGCATGTTAACTCTATTACTGTATGCATATTAATTTTATGCTAATTTCCCAAACCTCTTCTCTAATTACCGCCTTCTAAGGTTATCATATACAGGAATGTTTGGGGAAATGGCATATTGCTGTAACATCACAATACATGAATATATAGAAGTCTTACGGGCACAGGCACTGTGATCATCATGAAATGATGAAGTGATGATCCTTAAGGGGTTAATAGATAAACCTGAAAACTAAACATTGTCCCACTTATTTCTACACGTCTTTTAAATTCATCTCCTGATACTTTTCACATGTTTACATCGTTATTCACTTCCTATGTATGTTTATGATCCTTTTTATTTGATTTAGTAACTCTGACCACAAACAAGCTAATCAAACTGTCTACTTTCTGTCACATTTTTCATAGCCTTTGGCAGCAAGATGATATTAAACTTTATGATCCCAAAATGGTTATTATTCTGGTGTCTTATGACATGGAAAAGAACATATCTTTGTTCCAAAATTCCCCTCCAATTGCTGAGCGGAATACCCATAGATGCAGAAGAAATCCTGTGCCTCTTACTTGCAAGGTCCTGTATTATGATTAGCTGATAAGGTAAAGTTCACAACTTCCACATGTCCCTTTTAGAGGTGAAATTAAAAGATTTGTGAGAAAAAGTTTACACTTTGAAAGTAAGCTAATTAAAGCAGATATTCACAATATACTGTAAATACCCATTAGATAAGAGAAAGTTTATCTGACATACAGTAAGCTATCATGAAGATATCCAGTTCTACGGTACTTACCAAACCTAGATGGCTGTTATATGGATCAACTACCAATCTTACTGGTTCTGGCTAAAACTGCCAGGTTTCAGTAATGCTGAAATCTCTGATTCTACGGAGTCACATAATAATAAAACAAGAGCTGCACATTTTTAATGCTGCATCTTGGAATATACTTTATTTGCTCCAAAAATACTGAAAGTAGTTGTCCAGTTTAATAAAATAATAGTTAAATAGGGTCGGGGGAGGGGAGGTGACAATTAAAAGAAAAGTGCTACTTTCCTCTTGGCCTTGCCGTTTAGAAGCGCTCCTGGACAATCCCTTTAAATATGTTACATGGGGCATCTAGTGCCCTAGACACCTTCCATTAAGCCTCATTGCAAACCATTATCCCATATAATTGTGGAAATTGACCACTAGTGGACTCAATTTTGACTAGTGGTGAGCTGGAAGTCATCTGCTCTTCCAAGTCTGATGGTCATGAACTCCTTATCTGTAGAGCACTGTCAAACTAGGTGCAAATTTAATTCCAGGAGTGACTCATTTGTAGTTTCATTGCATTTTAATTTTGCAGGTGTTTTAACTAAATATGGACATCTTGCCTCTAAGACTGTTCTTGTTTGTGTGGAGGGCAAGGGTTGCATGTATTGTGCTTCAGTGTGTGAATTTTTTTTTTTTTTTTTAAATGATATAACTGTAGGCAGGACTGTCATCAAAGCAGTACTGCTGTCAGGGACCCAGAACAAATAATAAAAAAAAAACACTTGGACAACTACTACCCTACCTGCCTCCTGCATAAATGATTTCAATGGGCACAGTGAGGTTCATAATTATTACAGGGTGCTTAATATGGTGCAAGATGGTAATGGCATACTTGCCAACTTTTGAAAGTGGGAAAGCCGGAGACCCTAAGCCCAAATGAATTTACGTGGTCACGCCCTCTTGTTGGTGAGCCATGCCTCCATCAAAAAAAACCACACCCACTCCACCTAACTGTGGAATGACTCTGGAAGAAAGTTAAGTTGGGGTTTTGGCATCACCATGCTTTACTGGACTGTTTGGATAACCTCTTCAGCATCCAGGAGAGCTGGGAGATAGCACCAAACTGTGCCTGGAACCTAAACCAGTACATTACAATCAATATTTCCACCAGACAATGATTATACAGTGGTAGATACCAGTGTACACAGGCTCTGCAGACGTTTAAGTGACTAGAGTGCAGTAAAATCTAGGGACTCACCGGAGACATCTCCTGTGACTGGAATTGTTATCTTTCCCTTTTCCTCTCCATCCTGTCCAGACCACCATGATGACTTCTTCCAACCACGACTCATCCCTGGAAAATTTACCAAACAAACGTCTTAGAATTTTTTTTTCAGCACTTCCCTACCTGTGGCCACCTCTGTACAAACTCAACATGGGGTGATAGGTGGGGAGGTTATGGGGTGATAGGTGTAGGTGGAAAGGTTATGGGGCGATAGGTGGAGTGATAGGTGGAGGTGAGAGGACTATGGGGTATTAGGTGGAGAGGTTATGGGGTGATGGGAAGTTGTATTTTGTGTTGGCACTAGGATGCATAACACAATGGTGGGGAGTGGTGGGAGAGAGGAGTACAGAGTACAGCTTACAAGCATAGGACCATCCCCCTGGAGATTGTGCTACGGCTGTGCTCTGTACCCCCAGAATCATATTGTGCAGCTTGAGCTCCGTACGCTGCACCCCCCAGAAGATCAGCTGCAGGCATGAGCTTCAGGGGATGCAGGAGATGGAATTTAGTGCTGCCATGTTTTTTTTTAATGTTCTTAGATTTCCCCTTTGGACTATGTTGGACTCATTGGATTATGTTGGACCAACGTTGGATTGATTTTTTCAATAAAATGGTGAAAGAGGGCTGATGTTTGGGAGTTTTTATTTAAATAAAAGTTTTGTGTAATTTGTGTGTTTTTGTTTCCCATTTAATTCCAGTATTAATAATGGCGGTATCTGACAGACACCACTCCATTACTAGCGCTCGGGCTTGGTGTCAGCCAGCAGTAGTTTTTGTCCAACCAAGGCTGACACTAACCCCGTGTCACTATTGCCCCAGTACCTAATGTACCAGGGGTACTGGGAAGAGCTGGTAACTGTCAGAAGCAGACCCTCTAATGTGACGGTCCGCTTTTGGGTCAGCTGTGGGCTGGTATTTTTAGAGTGGGAAGGGACCAGTGCTAATGGATCTTCCCACTCTGATGGTATCAAACTGCAGCTGTCGGTTTTACCTTGACTGCTTATGGAAAATGGAGGGAACTCCACATCTTATTTTTTTTTTTCTCAAAAATCATTTATTTATTGAGAATCCTAAAGTGGGCAACTTCTGTAATCATTACAGTGGATGCCCATTTGCAGATTCTCATTAAATAATTAAATTTTCAGAAAAAAAAAACACGTGAGGTCCCCATTTTCCAGAACCAGCCAAGGCAAAAAGCCAGCGGCAGCTTGATACTATCAGAATGGGAAAAACCATTGATGCTGGTCTCTTCCCATTTTAAAAATACCAGCCTGCAGCTGCCTCAGAAGCGGACCATCACATTAAAGGGTCCACTTCTGACAGTTACCTGCTCTTCCCGGTACCCCTAGTGCGTTAGGTACTGAGGTAATAGTGACACGGGGTTAGTGTCAGCCTTGGTCAACAAGAAACACAGCTGGCTGACACCAAGCCTGAGTGATATTAATAAAGAGGCATCTGTCAGATGCCTCCACTACTATCATTGGAATTATATGGAAAAAAAACACACACAAATTACTCGAAAAAAACTTTTATTTAAATAAAAACTCCCCGACACCTCTTTAACCATTTTATATAAAAAAAAATAGATCCAAGGTTAATCTGACATAATCCACCGAATCCGATGTAGTCCAAATGGGAACCTGTAAATAAGCAAACATTACACATATACATATGTGTAAAGCTGGGTGACAACCATCGACCATAGGTAACATCCAGCTTTCCATGATAGGAATACTGGGTGCCACCTTTGGAGGATGGAGTGTCACCCAGCTTTCCTGGATGCTGAATAGGCTATAATCGCTATAATAACACACTCAGCCACTGCACACACATACCCCTCCTCCACACACACACTCAGCCACCCCCTCCCCACACCCCTGTACTGCACTCACCTGTCTTGCTGCTGGCATCCTGGCTCTTCATGCTGCCCTCTGCTCGGGATAGGGGCCAGAGCTTTGTGGGTCCCACTAAGCCCTGCCCCCTTCCCAGTAGGGCTCTCTGGGGCTTACTACGAGAGCATTGCCACTAGAGGACAGAGGTTTCAGGGCAAGGTCCAGAGACGCAGTCCTGATGCCTCTTATACATAGAACCTCTGTCAGCTACTCAGCTGCGGGAGGTTAAGCAACTCAAGCGGGGGGGAGGGACATGGCCCCCATTAGCGTGAGTAATCAGCCAAACCCGGGAGGGTTGGCAAGTATGGATAATGGGGTGGGAGGGGGCAGATGCTTTGCATGTATGGGGCTCTGAAATTCTTGATGACAGACCTAATTGTAGGGCACAGTAATTATACACACTAAAAAAAATGCATAGTCCCTTTAAAGATGTAGCTATTTTATCCTGTACTTTTATATCTTCCATGGTATTTTGTCATATATTCGGTATTTATCATATATATGGTATTACTGGACAGGACAGTACTGCTATTAGGAGTCTGAAACAATTTCTTTTTAAATAGGGGCCAACTACCACCCCTGCCTCCCTTAGGTGCATTCATCCTCTCAGTTGGAGTCATAAAACAATTTAAGGGACACATTGAGGGTCATAATTATTACATGGAGCTTCATATGGGGGCAGATGCTTTGGGTGTATAAGGCCCTAAAAATCCTGATGACAGCCTTGACTATAGAGCATAGTAATGACACAATATTTTTACATAAATTTCTTGTAGGGTATATTACCCACAATTGTGTGTAACTCAAAGGGAGAATTTAATACTTTTTAAATTTTTTGTCCAAAACACATTTTCTTAAAACTTTTTGTGATTTTATACCCCTTTCTATCCTTTTCTTGGTAATAGTTGACTAAGCTGGATTGGGTTGTGGCCTCATATGGCCTGACACTGTTCTAATTAACTATGTTTTATGTCAGAAAGTTATGAGCTTGTGCAAATTTCACTTTCAGACTGCTGAAAGATGCACCAAATGTACTAAGAGGCTAACATCCATAATAACACATCTTAATCCTATACTGTTGTCATTAAAACACCAGTCTTAATGGATTTGCCGCACAGACTTTAAGACTGTATTGTATATAATATGATGCAATATGATACAAACCTCCCAACCGTCCCGATTTGAGCGGCCCAATCTCGATTTGGGACCTTTGTCCCGCTGTCCCTGGATGCAGGGAGGAATCACGATTTTTCAGGAATGTCCCTGAGATCCAGGGCATGTGCCCTGAATCCCCAGGACTGGGCCATGCAGTTCACTGTTTGCGCCTCTGTGGGACACGCAAACGGTGTCCAGAGTCACTGGCAGTCTGTCAGGGAACTCCCTCCATCACAGACGGCCAGTACAAGAGAACAAGGGCACAGGGGAAGCATAATAAAGATGTTTTCCTCTGACGTCACTGGCTACAGGGGGCTGCCCCCCTCACTTACCATGTTCAGTGTAACTATGGGGGTGGAGGCAGTTTATTTAAATAAAATCTCCCTGACACCAGCCCTCGCTGACCATTTTAGTTTAGAAATAGATGCTATGCTGGTCCAACGTAGTCTAACGAATCCAATATTATTAAACTTCATCACCTGCACCTCAGAAGGTCATGGCTGTGGCTGATTATCTGGGGGTGCAGGGAATGGAGGCCAGAGCTGCTCCACAATCTCCGGGGGGTTGGTCTTCTGTCTCCCCCCCCAGGAGACTGTGCCTTTAAGCTGTGGCCTTTACCTCCTCTCTCACCCCTGTGGCCTAGTGCCAACAGAAAATATAACTCTCACCTAACACACTATAAACCGTGACCCTGCCTATTGTCCCATACCCCCCTACTCTACCTATCACCCCAAGGGGAGTTTGTACAGAGGTGGGAGTCTAAGATGTTTGTTTGGTTAATTCTGCAGGGACAAAGCCAGGAGAAGTCATCATGGTGATCTGGAAGATATGGAGAAAGGAAGAAGAGAAGAAGTCACTTGTGACTCACTAAATTTGATTGTACTGTAATCACTTATATGTTTGTACAATTGCTATCTACCCCCATATGGTCACTGTATGCTAGGAATATTGGTAGTAGCGTAATGCTTTATATTCAGGATCAGTATGGCTCTATTAGTCAGTCACTATGTGGCGGTGATATGTGGTCATGGTGTGGTGGTATTATTCAGTCACTATGTGATGGTGATATGTGTTCATGGTGTGCTGGTATTATTCAGTCACTATGTGGTGATGATATGTAGTAATGGTGTGGTGGTATTATTCAGTCAGTATGTGGTGGTGATGATATGTGGTCATGGTGTTTCAGTATTATTCAGTCACTATGAGGTGATGATATGTGGTCATGATGTTGCAGTATTATTCAGTCACTAGGTGGTGATGTTATGTCGTCATGGTGTGGCAGTATTATTCAGTCACTATGTGGTGATTATATGTGGTCATGATGTGACGGTATTATTCAATCACTGTGACGAAAACAGCCTAGTCCGCCGGCCCGCTTGAGGGACGACGGCCTGACTTGGGGTGTATCTCGACGTTGCGCTGCCACTAGGGGGAGCTCAAGGGGCAGCCAGATACTGTTCCACTGTTAACCCGTGCCCCCACTGGCACAGGGAAACAACAATGCTGCCACCAGTTCACTTGTTTAGTTATAAGACCGGTCCGTTACCGACTTATAGCAGGGTCAGGAACCAACCCTTGGGTAGCTATATACTATAGACCGAGAATTAGGCGTGTGAGGCCGTTGATCAAGACAGACTAACTCAGATTAAAGTTTATAGATTTAATTAGCCTTGAAGAGCACACTAGACAGGAAATATGTACAAGATGGATAATAATATACAGGTCAGAGAGAGGTGCAAATATAATTATGGATTACAGACAAAAGGCAGTTAAAATAAGTCAAGTTACCTTGTTGCTTGGGGCCCGGCCGCATGGGGGGCATATGTGGCCTGGCTGCTGCGTGCGGATGTCCTGGAACTGTTCTTAGGTGGCCCCCCTCCTGGATCAACGAAAGAGCCAACCCTGGCTCTGGCTTATATCTGTGAGGGGACAGCCCACGTGGCAGCCCCCTACACACCCCTGGGACAGTCTATGAACTCCTCCCACTCAGGTCAGGCAGTTTCTGATACAAACCCAAAAATGGACTATAACTCGGCAGGGCCTTGGCACAGAACCGAGCCGGTAGCATCATCAGAACCGGCTGGATCTACCCAACGCCTGGATATGACACACGCCTATCTTATGGACTCCCGGGGTAAGGTTGTGGATATCTCAGTCCCCCTGCGCCTTGGAAACCTGGAAATGGGAATGTGTGTGCGGGAGAGTTCCATATTTTGAGATATGAACTCGCCATGGACCAGTTATGAGCTGGTCACCTATAAATCGATATGAAATATCGGAGACGACCCGACTGGGTTGGATTGAGCAAAGTCTTTGAAGCTTGCGAGCTTGGACCAGCATTTGTTCAGTGCTAATTAGGTTACATGAGGATCCTTTCATGGGTTGACCCCATGCTGTGGCGACTTCCTACAGAGGCATTGGGGAAGGGAGCTGTGCTGATTAACATGTAAATTGAGCTTGTCCTGTGGTGGGGGAAGCTGTGTTCTGACTAGATTAGGTTGGAGAGAGGTCTGTCATTTTGAGTCAATTTTCTTCACAATCACTATATAGTGGTGATATGTGGTCATGGTGTGGTGGTATTATTCACTCACTATGTGATGGTGATGTTGTAGTGGTGTGGCGGAATTATTTGATCTTTGTTTAGCATTATCATTATATAGCGGTATCATCCATAGAACATTGTCTAATAGCTATCTGTATGGATTTCTGTATATACAATACAATACTTTATATAAATACATATTTATAGACCCCAGTAACGCTGCTGTGTTGTTGGCACTGGTTTTCTAGAGGTTCGGGGCATCCTTTTGTTCACCAGGGCGTGGTTAGAGGCGTGTTCTGGTGTGATTTCATTCATTTGGGTGTAGTCAGTGGCATGGCCTGATGTGATGTCATTTGTTTGGGCGGGGTTAGAGACGTGGCCTATTGTGTCCCTATTTGTAATCTCTAAAAGTTGAGAGGTATTTGGATGCATTTCAGTATATAATTATCATACAACTCTGTTTATCATGAAGCTTATGCAAAGGCACATGGAAGTATGATTTCTATATAAGACCTCCATACAACTCAGAGATTCCATAGAGCTTCAATACACTTGAGGCCTATTATCTAATATGTTATCTGTACTGGTTTAACGTTTAGATAGGCATTTTTTAAAATAATTCTTATATTTCAGTCGTATGTAACCTTTCCAAGAAGAGTGTGTCACTGCCCTCTATTGGTGGTGCCGTACCTGTGATCATTCATAGAGAAAGCAAAATACACTAGGTATAGGTCTTCATATTTCCTATTAATCTAAAGTCAACTTTAAATAAAGGGGTTTTCCTCTGACAGGTGACTAATTCCAAACCCGAATCTGCTTTAAAACCATGACTAATATGACCTGTCATGTAACTCCTCTTGAAACCATCCTCTCTACTTCTTATTAGTCAGGATAGATTAATTAATACCACCTGCAATGTTCCTCTTTTTGGGAGTATTCAAAAGTTATATTTATACAATGTCTTAAGTTGCCCTTTGACTCCCATTGTATAAAACAGGTCTCTTCTACACTTTTCCAATGTTGGGGCATACTGGATTTGGGTACGACTACAGCTTTGTTCAACTCTACCCACAAGTGTTCAATTGGGTTGAGGTCTGGGGACTGTGAAGGTCAATACAGCAACTCTACTTCATTGTCATTGAACCATTCCTTATCCAACCTTAATGTATATTTCAGGTTGTTGTCCTGCTGGAACACTATGTTGTCCTTTTCATACCCATAGTACTCGAGTGTATGAAGTAACTCATCTTGTAGGATACTCTCATATAGCTCAGCATTGAGATCAACATTGATCCTGGTCAAGTATCCAACATCTTTGGCTGTGAAACATCCCCATGTCATCAGGCTTCTTCCACCAAACTTGACAGTTTTTTCAATTTCTCGATCCGTTCACCCCTTTTCTTTTGATTCTTCCAAACCAATTTGGACCCATCAGAGCTCATTCTATCTTCTTTCATCTCATTGATCCAAATCACCCATTTCCAATCTTTCCAATTTTCATACTTTTTTTTTCAATCCATTTTTCATACTTTTTTGCAAAGTGGAGCCGGTGCTTCTTATGACGAGATTGAAGTTGAAGCGTCGTCACCTTTTTTCGGCCATCATTCCACATCTGTGTAATGTGTGTTGCATGCAGGTCTGTGATCTCACTCTTGCGAAGCATACGAGTCACCTCCACTGTCACGTCTGTTGCATTGAAACTGATAGACCTTGTGATGAGCCGACTTGATGACTTCTATATTTTGCCTGAACGTCCACCTCTTGGATTTTGAATGGATGGATGGACTTCATTTCATATTCTTCCAGCTGTCATGGCCTCACATGATGCAGTTTGGCAATTTTCTTGGCTGACAGACCGCTATCGGTGAGCTGGATGATCCTGTTTCTCTTTTCTTAGGAATTCTTTATGGCTGCTCGAACCAGTGACCTTTCACTTGGGAATCAGCCTAATAACACACTGAGCTATTAGGGAATGTGAGAACAGGTTGTAATTTGTAGTATTCAAGAAAAAAAATTGTCACACCACCAGGAGCAAAACGGTAACAATGCAGTTACATGACAAAAATCTACAGAACTAAGCAGATGCTAAACAGTTGCAGGTCAAAGCTACTGTATGTATGAGATAGTCAAGATGATTGCCTATAAAATGATGGTAGTGTCACGTTGAAAGCTGTAGTGGATGGTGAGATATGGAGCCTGAAAGTCAAAAGTTCAAAACATTGTTACCTTTTTGCTTGTTGGTGTCAAATATATTTATTGGCTACAACTTCAGAACACAAAAAATACTACGCAAAATATGCAAAATGCTGCAGTAAGTTTGAAAAACAGTTTTCAACAAAAACATCAGGCAGTGATTAGGCAGTTAGGTAGACAGGCTACAGGTAGGTAGATTGGTCCTAGTTAGGCAGTAGTTATGCCCCAGTTAGGTAGGCAGCCCCAAGGCAGGTACGTAAGCTGTAGGTAGGCCTCAGGTAGTTAAGTAGGCAGTAGGTGGACTACAGTTAGGCTGTAGGTGGGCCCCAGGTAGCTATGTAGATAGGCTATAGAGAGCCCCAAATAGGTAGGCAGGCTTTAGGTCATCGCGCCGCCCATGTCAGCACTGTGGGCTGGCGCCTGCTAGGGCCCGGGTGTTCAGAGGCAGCATGCGTCTGGCCCTGCTGCTACGCCCTGCTGGCAGTGAACTGTTATGTTCATTATCCGCGGGCGCAGGAGCGAGACTACCAGGGAAGCAAAAGAACTAGCAGCTACCCCAGGGCCCAGGCCCCCTAAGCATCTGGGCCACAGGCCAGCTGCTTTGTCTGCTACCCCAGTAATTACGCCCCTGCAGTGCTCATATAGTTGTATATACCAATGTGGGCTAAATTGCCAGGATCAGTGTATCATGGCCGTTCTGCCTCAGATGCTGCCTGCACCATGCAGGCGGTGGCTGCAATAGCTGGATCTATGTGACTCAGCGATGCAGCTGTGTGGCTTCAGGGGCCTCGTCTGAAGTGTGGTAAACATTTATTAATCAAACAAAAAAATAGTTGATAATAGCGCTAAGATAGCGTATTGCCCTGACTAAGAACATACCGTCTGAAACATATAAGTCTGCCCCCAATTATTGTCCTTGACTGGCCCCCTTGTAATGTGGTTGTAGGGTGCCAGCTGGTTGTTAGGCTGCTGTAGCCTTAATTAAGGCTTTCATGGCTGCCATCTTACTACTCCTTTTATATTGCCCTCAGATACAATAATAGCAGCGGTATTATTGTATACTGTTCAGTAATATAGAACCATTGCAGAGCACTGTACAAGGAATTGTGCCCCCTAGTAGTCAAGTACCCAAAATACTGAGACTAAAAAAATCAAATAAAAGTTGTAAAAATATAAAGAAAAAACATTATATACACTTGAGTATAAGCCGAGGGGGGGCTTAAAAAATCCCAGAGGAGTCGCATACAGGTGAAGAGATCGCCGACAGTGCTCGGGCCATGGCAGCGCCCGGACGCTGTCGGCTTACTCGGTATTCTGCCATATGTGCTTCCTGAGGATTCGCATGTAGCAGAAGTGTCCCTGCCTGCCTGACGATAAACATATACATAGAAGATAACACATACTTATCTACTAGGGCACATATCACAAACCAGTATTCAAGATATATTACTCACAATATTTTTCAATTCCACTGGATAGAAAAATGACAGCTACAGTTATGATAATCAATATAAATACGATGAAAAAAGCTGACAACATATATATGGCCCCAGTATACTATCCCTTTTAGGCCCTATTATAGTTCTAGGAAAATACCTGTTGGGGTACTCGCCCTGATGAGGGCGGCCCCAAATTGCTAGATTCTTGCCCTAAGGTAACCCTTATATACCCGAAAGGGGCCTAAATAAATGGTCCAGCCACAAAAAGATATAAATCTCCCAACATGTTTCCCCTAGGGCAGGGTAGTCAGGGGAGCTCAGGTAGACCACGACTGAGGAAGGGCGCCCTGATAATTGGGTGTCACCCAAATACACACAGGGACCACTTAAATATACCACCCCCTACATCTGCATAGAAGAAAAACACCCACCTTTATGATAAACCACCTTACACTTCCTGGTGCCACCACAATATGCCATTGGATAAACGCACCAATTACTCTAGCCAGCATCATGTCTACATCACAACCGGATACCAGCCAGTATCCCGAGGCATCCCCCTGGGTCTACTGTGCAAGCACGCGATGATCCAAGTTGCGCTTTACCGATGGTATCAACGGCGTCCTATTGGACCTACTGCGAAGGCGGGTGGAAATCCAAACGGTGCATGCCCAACAAAGAAAGCATTATTTCGACACTCCACAATGAGCCGAATGCGCCACTAGGGCGCACAGTGTTACCTCCCAATCACAATAGACGCAACAAATATATATAAAAGATGTGTCCTAAAACAACGGACAATACAGACGCATCAAAATCAAAAATATAGCACTATCAACTATAAACATAGTTACAACTAGAAAAAACCATAATGAAGGTGGGGGAAAAAAAAACCCTATGCAGAAAAAGCAAAGAAAGAAAAAAGATAAAAAGATAACAATTAATAAGAATACGTGACCTAACTTAGGTCCAATAACTCTAAAAATTTGTTATTCGGCAAAGCTAATCAAAGATATATAGTCCAAAAAGCTCCCAAACTGCACAGACTCATTCAATCCATTTGGATAAACAGCTCTCAACTTATATATCCATTGGGTCTCTTTCCTCAAGATTTTACTATCTAAATTTCCACCCCAAGGTGAGGGGTAGATAACTTCAATAACAAGGAATCTTAGATGTCCAATCTTAGGTGTCCTTAGTATTTTTTTTCCCCACCTTCATTATGGTTTTTTGCTAGTTGTAACTATGTTTATAGTTGAGAGTGCTATATTTTTGATTTGGATGCGTCTGTATTTTCCATTGTGTTAGGACACGTCTTTTATATATATTTGTTGCATCTATTGTGATTAGGAGGTAACACTGTGTGCGTTCGGCTAATTGTTGAGTGTTGACATAGTGCTTTCTGTGTTGGGCATACGTCGTTTGGATTTCCGCGCGCCTGTGCGGTCGGTCCAATGGGATGCCGATGATACAATCGGTAAAGCGCAACGTGAATCATTGCGCGCTTGCACAGTAGGCCCAGGGAGACCGCGTGATACTGGTTGCCTGCCGTTTACATCATTGGTAAAGCGCAGCGTGGATCATCGCGTGCTTGCGCAGTAGACCCAGGGGGACGCCGCGGGATACTGGCTGGTATCCGGTTGTGATGTAGACATGGTGCTGGCTAGAGTAATTGGTGCGTTTATCCAATGGCATATTGTGGCGGCACCAGGAACTATAAGGTAGTTTATCATAAAGGTGGGTATTTTTCTTCTATGCAGATGTAGGGGGTGGTATATTTAAGGGGTCCCTGTGTGTATTTGGGTGACGCCCTTCTATCATGGCGCAATTCATCAGTCTTGGTCTACCTGAGCTCCCCTGACGAAACTACAATAGGAGAAACGTGTTGGGAGATTTATATCTTTTTGTGGCTGGACCGTTTATTTAAGCCCCTTTAGGGTATATTAGGGTTACCTTAGGGCAAGAATCTAGCAATTTGGGACCGCTCTCATCGGGGCGAATACCCCAATAGGTATTTTCCTAGAACTATAATAGGGCCTAAAAGGGATAGTATATTGGGGCCATATATATTTTTTCATCGTATTTATATTGATTATCATAACTGTAGCTGTAATTTTTCTATCCAGTGGAAGTGAAAAGTATCGTGAGTAATATATCTTTAATACTGGTTTGTGATGTATGCCCTAGTAGATAAGTATGTGTTATCTTCTATATATATGTTTATCGAAAAAAAGGGATTTTGTGTGCTAGTATTTTAATAGATGTATAATAAAGGTTAACGGTTTTATATTGGTTTTTTTTTTCATTCAGTGATTGGCAAGTCAGGAAATGGTTACGTATGGGGGACCCAGATGCTTCGGCTGTATGAGATCCTGAAATGACTGATGGCACCCTAAGCCAAAGATATGTGTCTGTCCACCAATTCAGCATGCTGATACTTGTAATACACTTGATAAAGATATTATTGAACTATTAGAGATCTCTAATAGAGAGTGTTAGAGAAGGTTGTTTTTTTTTTATAATCACTGTACTTAAATCCAAGATTGAAGCCATTCCTGTACTTAAGTTCATAGATAATTAATAAAAGGTAAACTTTTGTCCTTGAGATAGAATATTGTTTATGTTTTATGATCATATTTGCTTGAGCACAAGGTCTTTTTTGACTAAAGCAGAAATAATAATAGCATTTTAAAAATATATTTATCTTTTTACTTACAATCATTCATTTTGTTCCAGGTAACGCTTTAAATTTTGAAATATCTCTGTATTTTTTTGTATGCTTCAAATCAATAATTGTATTTATTTGTATATATTTAATTTATTTTATTATATTTTTTCTTTAAAGCTATGTTTTTACATAATTTTTACTTATTTTTATTGCAAATGATGTAATTCCTTCACAAGTTTCATGATTATTAAAGGTTGATGTAGGAGGTAAATGCTACATTAAAAATCCTTAGCAGAGAACACATTTTGCAGTGACTCAATCTTATGATATCAGATATACCATTTTTTCCAAAACAGCAGAAATTCATTGGGAGCATGAACCTGAATTTATGTATTTTCTGATAGATTTATTAACACCTTTGTATACTTCATGATCATGTAATCTATATCAACGAAAATCTGGAATCTTAAACAAGTTTCATTAATGGCAGTAACACCACCACTGAGGACGGATATTCACTGAAAATTCTAAATGTAGTTAAATTTGCCCTGCTGAATATTTATAATGTTTACATTTAGTGCAATTAAAACTTATGATTACTTATAAAAGTTTTAGAAAAATCCCATAAATTTAATGTAAATTTGGAACTTACAAATGAGACCTTAGGTAAGCATTATTAGGTATAATACAATAAATTCTATAGTTGCCATTTAATACAAAATGTTTAAGGAGATTTTTTGCATTACATATCTTAATTTACTGTTTCAGGTGGATGTAGGTTGATATAAGAATAATAAAATGTGAACTTAGCCAATTGCTTTAAATCTGTCTGTGAATCCCAAAATTAATACAAATGTAGCAGAACAGAACTTTCCTTAATTATTGGACTGGGTCTGCAGAAAATTTCATTTTAAACTAATGTTATCTTATGGAGTTTATCAAAGTGTTTTGTGTGGCATAATATTCACATGGACATTTACTTTAAAAGCGAGAGAGTAATAGTGATAACTGACTCCAACTGATAACTGACTCCAACTTCTCAAATACCAAATACAGCAGCTGGTGCTAAAACCAATACAAACATTGAACTAGTCAAACATTTAAAATGCAATAATGCTATGCTTTATACATGCAAAATATTAAGGCTTTTAGTGCTCAGTGTGATCACTTTGCATATATCCACCTACAAGTGGGTCCTTTTCTCTGATACCTCTCTTTTTTTTTCTTTGACCCTAACTGTCCCTAAATCTACCCCTAAACCTCGCCTTATGGCTGTTCCTAGAATTCTATCCTCCATCTCTAAAAAAAGACTCCCTGGGCAGGGCCCAGCAGAAACTAGACAAACACCAAAATTATATTCTCAAGGACTACATGAACCTGGCCAAACAGAAATAAGACAGGAAACAACAATATACTAGAAACTTGTCACAAATATACTAGATGATAAATTTCAAGAAACAATAATTTAACATATTAGGACTAAACAGGTCAGCTGACATGCAAGGATCTTCAGGAGTTGCCATGCAACCACTTACAAAAAACACACACAACAGAAGACAGACATAAGGGTATGCAATACGGCCAAAGTATGACCCGCAATTACGGTAAAATCATAGCATTCATTTAGTGCTATGAGTTTACAGCGTATCCCCTGACACATACTGCGCATCGGGAGAAAGAAGTGACATCAAAGTGAATCGGGGCCGGCCCAGAGTGATTTAGAAGTACACGCCAGCCCGCACGTAATTCTAAAACACCTGGCATATAGTGGCGCGCACAGAACATTAAGCGAAACTCTTGCTGACCTAAAAGCAGGAGAGGTCCAAATAACAGAAATATTCATGCCACTCATTACACTCGGCTTTATTCAGAAATCCTAAAGAAATTAATGGCAGGACAATCACAAGTATCATCCTCCCCATTTTCTGATATGTTTAGCTGACAGTGAGCTATGACCAGCAGCATAGAGAAGAACTCATAGGAACATCCCTTTAGTTTTGAAATCCTTGCTTTTTCCAAATATGAGAGTTGAATGCATGGATTAAAACTCCATGTATATTACAACGTGCTACTTAAAGGGAACCTGTCAAATGGTATCCAATCTGATGATAGCATGTTGTAGAGCCTGAGGAGCTAAGCAAAGGGATATTTAGCTTTGTGGTAGAAGAATCAGTAGAACATGTATTTTATTCCTTTAAATCCTTGCTTATTCTAGTAGGCTGTATTATAAGTGTTTCACAGCTTTCCTTATATGAATATGCATACAAAGATGGCTATCAATCACTGATAAGACTGCCTACTGAACTCCTTAACCCAGAGTTATCATGAATTTAAATGAATAAAACACAAATTCTAATGGGCTCAGTTAATCCTGATCTACAACATGATGCCAGCAGATCAGATAGCATATTCAGTGTGACAGGTTTCCTTTAGGCATAAACAATAGACTTCCTACAAACATTTATTTAATTATTTCTTTGATATATACAGTAATGTTTTATTTTTATGTATTTTTATATATTTTATATATATATATATATATTATATATATATGTATATATATTATATATATATATATGTTATATATATATTATATATAATATATATTATATATATATTATATATTATATATATATATATATTATATATATTGTATATGTGTCACGCAGCTGCACAATTCTTGTACAGTTGCACTCTCTGCACAGATGTTCCAAAATGTCCGGACGGAGATAATCAGTCACGGCCCTGATGTTTAAAGTCATCGGGCGGTTGGCAAGGTGTTAAACACCTTTTATATAACAGATTTACGTCAAATCATTTATAGTATTTTCCTATTTTAAAAGGTTATCTGGACTGGAATTTACACTAATAATTAGAGATGGGCGAATTTCTCAAAAATTCGATTCGGTGACTTCGCCGAATTTTCCGACAAAATTTGTTTCGGTCCGAATTACTTCGGGACGAATCACGTTAAAAAACAGCTATTTCCAGGCTGCACAGAGCCTGCAGGGTGCTGTAGAACGTTGTGCCATGCTTAAATATGCAGAGGGAGCTTGGTTTGGTCTTCATACAATGTTGTGTTTTAGTATGACACGCATATGACTGCTGCCGCTCTTACAATAGCTTCACTATAAAATTCCCTGGGCACTTAAGAGGGCAGAACTGACCAAAAAACTCAAGCGGGAATGTAGCCTGATAAAGTCATGGCAGCGAAAGCTGAAAAAAAACAAGCTGAGAGCTCAGGTGGCTACATCAGTGACAGAGTGTGGAGGTGACGGCGGAAGCCACAGCAGCATGAAGTCAGAGAGTGGCAAAATGACATTCTGGAGGTGGCAAAAACAGGAGTAGGCCACAGAGTGGGACAATGACACAGTGTGGAGGTCACGGCAGCAGCAGCATGAAGTCAGACAGTGGCACAATGACATTCTGGAGGTGGCAAAGACAGGAGTAGGCCACAGAGTGGCATAATGACACAGTGTGGAGGTCATGGCAGCAGCAGCATGAGGTCAGGCAGTGGCACAATGACATTCTGGAGGTGGCAAAAACAGGAGTAGGCCACAGAGTGGCACAATGACACAGTGTGGAGGTCACGGCAGCAGCAGCATGAGGTCAGACAATGATTGTGCACAATGACATTCTGGAGGTGGCAAAATACAGGGGGAGTAGGCCACAGAGTGGCACAATGACACAGTGTGGAGGTCACGGCAGCAGCAGCATGAGGTCAGACAGTGGCACAATGACATTCTGGAGGTGGCAAAAACAGGAGTAGGCCACAGAGTGGCACAATGACAGAGAGTGGAGGTGACGGTGGCAGGAGCAACAGCATGAGGTCAGAGAGTGGCACAATGACACAGTGTGGAGGTCACGGCATCAACAGCAGCAGCAGCATGAGGTCAGAGAGTGGCACAATGACACAGTGTGGATGTCACGGCACCAGCAACAGCAGCAGCAGCATGAGGTCATAGAGTGGCACAATGACACAGTGTGGATGTCACGGCACCAGCAACAGCAGCAGCAGCATGAGGTCATAGAGTGGCACAATGACAGAGTGTGGAGGTGGGTGGCAATACCAGTCCCTGGTAAAGATGGTTGGTGGCAGATGGAGAAACTGTCAGCAGATGTGTGGCATCAGGCGGGTGGCGGCATCAGAATAGTGGCTGAGGCAGGTAGTTTGAACCCAGACTCATTTCTCACAATTTGGGTGAGGCGTCATGGCTGATGTAGTCTGACGCCTAAGGCATTGGAGTGTGGAAATCCTGGCCGATCCACGCCTGATTCATCTTGACAAAGGTCAGTCGTTCCACATTTCCCATGGACAAGCAGGTTCTCCTTGGGGTAATGATGGCCCCCGCCGCACTGAACACCCGCCCTGATGCCATACTACTGGCCGGGCAGGACAGCTTCTCCTCCTGCAAACTCGCCAAGTTGCGGCCACACATCCAGTTTGGCTGCCCAGTAGTCCAGCGGATCTTCTAACTGGGGTGGCAGAGTGCTGTCCAAGTAGGCCACCACCTGTTGGTTCAGGGTCTGCTCCAGGTCCTGCTGCTGCTGGCGACTGCCCTCCTCACTAGGCGGGTGAAGGAAGCTGCTCATCAGTGACTCCAGACTTAGGTTGCTGCTGCTGATGGAGCTGGTACCGCTCCTACCTCTCCACCTTCCCCCAGCAGCCGCGGCAGTAGTATGTGAGCGCTGAAGAACCCCCCCGCTCAGACCTGTCAGAGGAGGGACGATGCCGCACATAGGCAGCGGCCAACTGACTACGGAGGATTTCCCTATAGTATTTGAGTTTGTCCTCCCTTTCAATAGCTGGGAAAAAGGCTCCCATTTTGGACCGGTAGCGAGGGTCCCATAGGGTGGAGAGCCAGAAGTCATCCCACTCCCGGATGCTGACTATTCGGCTGTCACTAGCCAGGCAAATCAGCATGCTGCGGGCCATCTGCACATGTGACTCCGAGGGGCTCCCTGCCTCCATCTCCACTGTATACTGCCACGGTGCTTGCGGGTCATCTGCCTCGTCTTCCTCATCTCCATCTACCTCCTGCAGCTGCTCCTGCTCCTCCTCTCTTGTCACCTGGGTAGAAAATCCACTAATTTCACCAGACAATTCTTCTGCTCCAATGTCCTCCTCCTCCTCCATTTCAGTCTCCACCGGACTGGCAGCGAGATGTAGTCGCCACGTCTCCAGTCCCCTGCCCAGACAGATTTTTCAGCATCTGTTCCAGGACATGAAGCAGTGGAATGACGTTATTCATCCCGTAGTCCTGGCGACTGACAAATAACGTCGCCTCCTCGAATGGTCTCAACAAACGGCAGGTGTCACGCATGAGCTGCCACTGGCTGACATCAAAGTTACACAGGGGAGTACTCCAGTCTGCCTGGATCATCAAAAAATCGTTAATGGCCTTTCTCTGTTCATACAGTCGGTCCAACATGTGCAGGCTGGAATTCCAACGGGTGGAAACATCGGATATCAGAGTGTGTTGGGGGAGGCCGTTCTGCCACTGCAACTCGAGGAGAGTGTTCCTGGCTTTCTTGGAATGAATGAACTGCAAGCACAGTTTCCTGGCCATTTTCAGAATCTTCTGAAGATCGGTGGAAGACTTCAGGAACCTTTTAACAACCAGATTGAACATGTGTGCCATGCAGGGCGCATGGACCATCCCTCCTCGGTGCAGCGCGGACACCATGTTCCTCCTATTTTCTGTCACCATGGTTCTGATTTGCAGTTGGCGCGGAGAAAGCCACACATCGATTTCTTGCTGCATGACGCAGAGCAGTTCCTCCCCTGTGTGACTTTGTTCGCCGAGGCAAGCCAGGTGTAGAACTGCGTGACACCGCTGTGCCCTACACATGTGGTATGATGGAGCAGTACTTGTGGAGGCTGAGATGGTGGTGGAGGTGGTGGAGGAGGAGGAGGAGGACATAGACGCAGGATCCTCATTTTGTCAACGTGGAGGAGAAAGCAGCGTCTCCTGTTCAAGTTGTTGGTGTGCCTGGGCAGGAAGCACATTAACCCAGTGGGCCGTAAAGGACATATACTGGCCCTGACCGTAGTTACAGCTCCAGACGTCCGCGCTGCCGTGCACCTTGAAACAAACCAATAAGCTCAAGGACTGGCCCACCTTCTGTTCTACATATTTATGAAGTGCTGGTACTACCTTTTTGGAAAAGAAATTACGGCTTGGAACTCTCCATCTCGGCTTGGCACAAGCCATTAGTTCTCAGAGTCCACCATTTGAAAAGGGAGGGACTGCAATACCAACAACTTGGACAGGAGCACGGTCAGCTGCTGCACCTTAGGATGGTTGGACGCATACTGTTGTCTCTTTGCAATCGCCTCGCTGAACGACTGCTGGCGCCATGAGTAGTGAGGAACAGGAGCATCTGGACCGGGAGATGATGGCAAAGAGAAACAGCTCCCTTCCGCAGAGGTGATGGAGCCTTGACTGGCTGCAATGGCATGCGTGCCACTGGCCGCTGCTGCTGCTGCGGCGGCAGGATGGACTACCACATCTGAGCCACGTTTCTCCCAGGCCACCGGATGGTGACGCTGCATGTGTTGAGAAAATAATTGACCGCACACCGAAAATTGATGCAAAAATAGATTCATTTAATTATATCCACAGGCTCCAGAGATAATATACAAGGTGACTTAAATCAGCATGACGTTTCGGTCCTGTCAGACCTTTTTCAAAAAGTCACTGTGGAGTGAATAAATGTAGAATAAGCACACATGTTCAAGTGACAACACAATATGTACAGTGTAATAAAGAATAGAAGAGAGTAACAATAAATAAAACAGAAGAACAAAAAAATAAAAAGTAAAAAATAAAAAACTGAAAACGTAAGGAAAACATAAATATACAATATATACAAGAACATATACATCAAAATAAATGGCAACTTTTGGGAAAAGTTTATGTATATACATCCACATATAGTAAACACATATATATATATATACATATACACACACACATATACATGTATATATATATATACATATAAAAACATACACAAAAAGCGGCACATAACTTGTAGAAGATCAAACAGAAACACCGCATGTAGATAATAAATGCGGGCTCAAAATTATATATACAAAAATTTTTAAACTATAGACAAATGACAAGCGATGATATGTAATAGAACTCGTATTAAAGATGCCCATACAGATTATTATTAAGGGCTACAATGTACCTGTCAAGTCTCCCTATTACACCCTGAGTCACTTACCATTCAGTAGTATAGATGAAGAATAAGGAAAAGGGCCGTAGCCCTGTGAAATGAGAGCCTCCAGTGTTGCCAGATAGAGTGGCTGTGATATAGTGACTGTTCCGGCCGAGATCCCGGAACCGGAAGTATCCGCGTTACCCTGCGTCATGTCCGGTAAGAGGAGAGATGGGAAATGTAGTTCTCATAGAGACTCGGCGCATGCGCAGTGGCGCGCCGCGTCGATATAGGAGAATAGAAAGAGTGGAAATAGTAAAAAGAAGCGGAGGTGATAAGTGGAAGTTAGTAGAGACGGTCACTACATTCAGGTAGAGATAAAGGGAGCTAGAAGAGGATTATTACTAGAAATACAAGTTAGTTCTAAAAGTTGAATATGGATCTCACAAACAGTGAGAAAGGTAAGCATGGAGAAGCAAAAAATAATAAATAGAAATGAAGAAAAATAGAAAAAATAAATAAATAAAAGGTGATGAATAAAAGATAACAAATGAACAAGAAAAAAAGAATGAAAAGAAAAAACAGAAAAAAAAGGGAAAAAAAAAAGGGGGAAAAAAGGAA